>DWDX01001842.1:0-17013 GCA_018245675.1 Agara michaeli | reverse complement strand
GTTCAAATCCCGGGTTGGGTACTGTTGGATTTTTCTAATTTAGCATTTCTAGCAGTGACTCGGAGTCTGGATGTGTGGCCGATGCATGGCAATAGGCTCACCGCCTATTCCATTGTGGGACTTAAACGTAACTGGTGAAATGCGGGGGCGTACTACACCTCCGCCTGCCCCTTAGCGGATTACAGGCGTGATGTTACGTTAAAAATAGTATGAGTATAATAGTATAAGTGTGTTGTTATACAGACCATATACGATAGTAATGACTAAAATGATTTCCATTAAAATGCGAGTGCTTTATGTTAAAAATCGATTAGCAATTAACTGGACCTCGTGCCGCGACCTCAACACCGCTGTGTAAATAATTTAATGACTATCATGTGTTTTTTTACACTCCGCTGCCAATTCAAATCGATCATTATTTTCGTTGCACTCTTGATTGCCTACGTGACAGCTTTTGTAGCAGCGGCTCTCAAACTTTCTGCTTGGGCAATATCGTACCGGAAGTATGACTTAATTGTACAAGATTGATGTCGATCGTTTTCAATTAATTCAGATCATAAAAGCAAACCGGGAATTAATCTGAAGCCTTAATCTTTACATTTCTCAAAATCTGTCTTCAAAACTCTTTTGTAAGCTGTCAATGTGCTGTCAACTTGTCAAAACTAGTGCTAGCCTAAAAATATTACAACAACAACAACAACACAGCATCACGCCAGCTGCCTTACGGGGTAGGGAGAAAGCACCGGCGGTCAGATATCTCTGTCCTTACAAACCTGACGCGCTTCGTCTACATTCATCACTCTCTTCATGCATACGCGCCGGTTTCGGAGAGTCAAAATATTAAAGACTTGTATAAGAAATTGCGTAATGATAAGATTGGACTCTGTTTCCAAATGCCTCTACAAGAGATTCTTTTATACGGAAGAATACAGAAATCTCTTTATTAAATATTTGATTACAATCGACTTTGTTCAATTCTTTTGAAACATACGCTATATTTCAATTCAAAACAATATGATTAACAGTAAGTACAAAAAAGCTTACATTGTAGCTATAAAAATATAAATGTAAAATTTAAATCTTACCTTGAACTACATAGAATGGCAAAAATAAACTTTTAATGTTAAAAGTCTATTGTAAGCACTACACTAATGACTGTTCAGTAAATAGGACAATTACGCACGAAAGATACGATAATTTGAGAACATCCGATCCAAGTTTGAGAACAACAGGCTTTCAGTCGCCGGCGTGTCCGAGATATACCAAAAGAACATACAATCAACACAAGCTGTAAACACAGCTTTTGTTGTTGAAGTCGCGTGTTATATATTGTTAACAGAAGCCATTGTTATGTTTGTTTTTGTGGCGACGTCTCAATTAACTACGTGATGGAAACTGGACGAATGGTCTGTGCTGGAACAAGCTGGCTACTAGTCTTACTACCGGCGATGGAATGACAAGCGGTCAAATTGTATACTTTTTATCGTACGCGAGCTGTCGCCGCGGAAGCTAGCATCAATCTCGTACATACACCAATTTCGTGTGCCCGTAACTGTGAAGTTCAATGTAATAAACCTTCATTCATCCAAAATGTTGATCGTCTGTCGCTTACACGCTGGTTATGAGACAAGCGACTCATGTCTCGTCTATTAGTTAAATACTATAGGAGTAGTAAGTATAATTGATACTGGTACCTAATGCTATGCTAAACGGAACATACCAATCTCACATGATACAAGCATAAATACAGTAGTTTTTGTAATTCTTGTGTTTAGTCAAAAAGTGATGAGTCGAATTTAATAGAAATTTCCAATGCTGATTGCATATAAACTACATATAAATGCAGAATAACCATTGCGATGAGAAAACATGATATAACCAAGGGAGTGCGGGGTAGGTCCGACATAATATGTAATGCATAAAAAGAAAATATTATGTGGTTCAAAGACTAATAAAAAAAAATTGTAACATTAGGAAATTGAAACGTCAAAATGTTGCCAATTCAGTCTGACAATTGATGTTTCCGGTAACACCGCTGGCAGGTTTATTGAGTGCGGAAGGAATTCATACATTTATAATAATCTAAAAAGTAATAAACTTGACTAAAATCGAGTTTAACTTTCGACGTATATTTTTTTTTAGTGTGCGATATAAATAAAAAAAAAAAGAAACATTATTTGTTGCCACAACGAAATACAATGACTATAATACACAAGGAAAATGGGAATAGTATCAAAAAACCGAGGTCAGTGACCAAATTATTCGTATTGGGACAAACAGATTTTTTTAGAATGTCTATCTGAAAAACTAATTAAAAATATAAGTAGGTACATACTACATAGGTAACCTATATGGTATACATACAAGTTTAAATTTTTGATATGTAACATTTATTTGCGCGCCTTGGGAGTGAGACTCGTATGACGTGACGGCAAAAGGCATGACGCTGTGGATGCGCCGACACGCCCACGCCCACTGCCGCCGCCGCGTCGCCCTCCACTTCGTTCTATGTGGCTCAAATACTACAATGTACCTACTTTTCGTTGAGATACATCAAGTAACATTGCGTATTTGCATACATTAAATGTTCTTTATTTATTTATATCCTATAAATCTATTTCATTACATTTTTATTTATTTTTAATTATAAATCCTTTCAATATCTATAAAGGTGCTTCCCATCAACCGAGGGATCGTGGCCGCTATTTATCTTTTCTTAGATTCTTTCTGTAGATACTTTTATTTATCTCCATTGTCTCCTTTGGATGCTAACGGACGGTCGTCGCCAATTTTTATTATTTTAAAGCGAAAATTAATAACTCGTTCAACAATACTAGTAGTACCTATAACCAATTAATATACGGCGAGAATATGTGAACCATAATTTTTCCATTATGTTGTAGGCAAATGTCAATTTGACATAAATATTTTTTATCTGTGCGCCCAATGTCCGCTCCGGAAGCAACTAACCCGTCGTCGCTTCCCAGCTGCCCCGAAGAAAGCGCAAATTGATTTATTTAAAACAACATAATATTTGTCTCAATAAATTACCGTGCCTGTTTTCATAAGATCGTCTCGGACACGTATTTTTGTCGATTGATTGAATTAACTTTTAAGAGGGTTTTGAATTGAATAGATTAAAATATAAACTTGTGAACAAAGAAAATAACACACAATCACTGCGTTATACACTCTATATAATCAAATATACGTACAAATGTCCATGTAATAAATAAATGGAAAGTGATTAGGTATAAGACAACAATAGCATTTGATAATACTTATTATATATAGCATCAATACATATATGGCGGCCCTCTTTACGTTCCATAATGGACGCAGTTAGGCAAAAAGCATCTGTTACGATTAAGGCATTAAATTGCCTAATTGTCCCTAGTTATTATTACTATAAAAAATAATTATTATACGATAATAATTATATTATTACTGATACGAACTTAAAGGGGTTCAAGTCTTCCCTATTTAACAGACTCTTGGGCATTCTATTTACTACGTACCTACACAGGAATTCTGGACTAGCTCTTTTTCTAGAAACAAGCCGACTGCTCCTACATACGTAATTTGTTAGCCATTTTTCATCTGTATTATACGTACAACATATACCAATATCTTAACTAAGTAGCTGCTACTCGCGGTTTCACGCGGTATGGTCAAAGGAATTTGTTTTCATTGCGTTCGTAACGCCATTTATAATCGATAGCACTTGTTTGATTAAAACGTTGTTTTTCCTTGGAAATGTAATATACTTCCGCGAAAAAAAGTAGCCTAAGTCACTTTCCAGCTAGTCAACTGTCTCCATACCAAAAATCGTTTACATCCGTTGCTGCATCAGGACGCGAAAGAACGACAAACACGCTATCGCGTTTAGAATGTTAAGTATGGATTTTCCGAGACAATTCACTACATCATATTCATCGGAACGGCAGAATGAATGGTCATTTTTCTCAGAGATCTTCCAAAGTCCAGTATCTTTAGCGATGCCATTTTTATAAATCGATGTCGGAGGACTCAAGATATCGCTTATGGCGTCCGTAAAGCCATTAAGATGGATGATAGGGTATCCGATAGTTTTTTTATGATGCAATAATTTCCGTTCTATGAGCCGAACGCTGGACTCTTTTGTGCGTTTTCAAAATGGAATATCATCTTAAATCTTATCTATTCAGCAGCATTTAAAAATTAGCTTTTTGTTATAAGGGGGGGGGGAGGGTAAATAAAGTACTAAAGAATACCGAGGTTGGAAACATGAGAGGTACTTCTTAGGCTATTTAAATTAAAAGAAGTTTAGAACAAGAAAATGCTTTTTCTTTCTCGTCAGTACTATTCTTAATGGCAAAATGTATTTCCACTCGCTATATTACCAAGAAAGCAATACAATACAAATATACTCTATTGTACACCATAAACTACAGAGACAGAAAGACACACAAGAAGACAGAGGGACATACAAAAGACCGTATTATGGCTAAAAAGCAATCTCTACCAGACAATGCGTAGGAGATACAATATATTATAGGAGAGACAAGGAGAAAAGGAAGGGTAGAGGTATACAATTGTCAGAGTTTAAGGACAACAAAAAAGAAGGAGCATAATTCTTATATTATTAAGTCTTTCTTATATTATTCTATTCGTTTTGTAAAAGCTCACAGTCCGCTTTCGGATACTGAGAGCCAATGTTCTGTTAGGCAATGAAGGGCGCGGTCGCGGTTTTGGCTGTGTGGCCGCTAATGGCGGCTCTTCGCTAGTGGGTCTGCGTGCGGAAGTGTGGAGCGGAAGGGGGGATGGGGGTGAGGCAATCTGCGTTTCCGTTGGATAGCTGTCGTTGAGGCTTGTGTCAAGTATCTGGAATTGGAGTAGTGCTGGAGTTAGGTTCAGATCTCTTTGGAATACCATCAGATCTCTTTGGAATGAAATGTAAATGTTGAACATCAAGTCTTACCGAAATAAATGATTTTCTTTCTAAATCTGGGTCACTCGAGGCAAATCGGTTACAGCAATATTAAAGACAGAAAGGTTATTTTTTGTTTTACCACTTTCAATGCTAAGAAATGCTACGCAATTGAAAATATAGATGTTTTAATAAAAATTGCTGGGCATCAAATAAAGCCGGCTATTTCAGTCAATCTTTAATAGGACAGATACTGACTTATACTAACTATAATTACACTAATATGTAACATACACTAACCAGACATATAAATATACTAACCAACAGGATTCTTATTGGCAGGATTAATTCACAGTCCTATTAGAAGTCGGTACTGTAGTATCAGACACTAACTAATAATATCACCGCTTCTAACGCCATAAATGTAGCTTAATTTAGTATTAACAGTAGTTTCCAAATCATTTATTTATCCGCTGAATCGCAAGCAGAACAGAAACAAAACATATCCGGATTGATGAAGTGCATTTGTGCAAAAAAAATATATGCAACGTCGAAACAATGTGCGGGAAGCAACGAAAAGCAATTCGCCGTGAAAAGAATATCTTATCCGATCTCGACTCAAAAAACGCCCTCACAAAACCCGCAAACACTGAAAATAAGAACACAAACTCGGCAGGTTCGCCACTCACCCCGACGATTGGTCCACGCCGAACGGAGACGGAGGTATCCACGGCTCGCACGAGCCAGAGCGAGACGGACCACCCTCGGCAGTTTTCGTCCCTTTGGGCAGCAATCCGTGAAATTAGAGTCGTCTAAACGAATCTAACGATTATTTTATTATCCCTTTTGCGCTAAGATTTGTTCCTTGCTCACTCAAATAAAAATAAAAGGTGAATAAGGCGTTGCGAGGGTCAAGCGTACATAAATTCTGGAGCGTTTACTGGCTGTATTGGCTTATTGTCCGGCCCTTTAGCTCCGGCGGGAGAGCGGCGTTCCACGAGCCTGAGTTTTTGAAGCGTATTTTGTACATTATTTCAATGGCTGTCTATTTTGCGAATGTTCGTGTGTGCAAAATTTTCTTTATGCGAGAGAGAAATTGACATGTTGTACAAATATAACGAAACATAATAGAATAGGCACAAAAGACCAATAAATCTTTTCGATTAATTTATTTGTATTTTAAAGAGGTAACAGTGACTGGGTAACAGTATTGTTGGCAGATGTGCCGTTAGGAAAGGAAATGAAGGTTTCACATAACAGTATGACCTACTTACATATTATACTTATTATAAAAACTAATAGTAGGTACCTACACAATACTGTAAGGTTTGAGCTAATTAGACTACGTTAGTTTGAAGTGAATTTTATTTTGACATTTTACATTTTATTTATTTATTTATTTATTTCCATACTTACAACTAACATTACAGGTAACATCCCAATACGTTAGTGTAATTATAATATACATTGGTTTGTTTGTTCCGCTTATTATAATTTTTAATCCGAATTATATTGCTCAATATCAATAGTTTTCCATTCATTACAAACCATAAATAATTACCTACAATAAATTAACAATCAATTACTTATTTTATCAAATTACAATTATATTACAATTTCATTAGAATTCGTCAAAATAATCAAAAGTAAAACTAAAGAACTCATATAATTAGTCATTATCATAGTACATAAATATCATCTAAACCTAAATAATACAATCACATCTATGGTCAACTTAAGTCAGTTACATAATTTTATTCCATTTGCAAGACATTAGTAGCGACACTACTAGTCGCTACTACTACTCCTACTACTACAAGACACTACTAGATAATAAAACTATCTCGTTTAGTACAGTTTATCGGCCGTCTAGTATAGCATAGTACAATCTCTACCTAGTTTGGGATCAGATAGACGTTTTTGAGGGTGCGTCAAGATATTATAAAAACATCTGACTGCAGAATTTACTGACGGTCATTATTGGTTGATTTTATTACTAAGTGCTACTTTGAACTCTCCTCGTAAAGGTTAAAGTCAAACATGTCGGCATAATTTTCCCATGAAGTTGTCATGAAGTTTACAAAATTTTCTTTTTAGTATCTTCCAAGCACTTTCCAAACGGAAGCCGAAACTTTGCGGACCTTGCGCGTCCGGCTTCCGGCGGATAAGTAACGTGACAGGCGGTAATAGTTTCCGGTCCGGCGAGCGGACTTATTACAGCCTCTTCCAATCCGTTACTCCCGACGATTAAATAACGCGACGCATCGTTAATCCATACTATTTTCAATTAACCGACAAAGTTCATTCTAGTGGAAAACGGAATTGCTTATAACATCATTTGAGTTTAAAAAATTATTGTTTTCATACGAGATTACTTCGAGTTTAATTACGCGATCGAGCAAAGAAATTTTGTTCATTATAAGTTTTGTATTAGGTACGGTTGCCAGTTGTATGTAGATTTTAGAGGAATTCATTACAGTCCTCAACACCAACTTGAAATACAATTTCCTACTTACAGTATACAATTTTTTTGTCTCATTTTATTGTTTCGCTGCTTGATATGGGTCTCACAGTAAGTAAAGTTTTAGGCCGTAGTCTATTACGTTGACCAAATGGGGATTGACAGACGTCACACACTTCAAAAACATTACATATTATATTGTGTAATATGCTCTAAACTTTGCAGGTTTCCTCGTGATTTTTTCCTTCACCGTTCGAGCGGGTGATATTTCAATTTTAAGTTATCAAACGAACGTAAAAACTTCGAGGCGCGTACCGCCGGTCGGTCGGTGTCGGTGTCGGCTATAAGCTCCGGAGAAGAGACACCGACTCCAAGAATAACAAGATTGGACCTTGTATTATTTGTTTACTTTTTAGTACAAATTAATTTGTTTTAGAATAGTTTTCCATTTGAAGTCCGTTTTTATTTTTTTGTTAAAAGTTTTGTTTATTTTATGATTTTTAGTGAACCTGAAGTACACTAACTAATTTGTCTGAATATGGGTAGACCTACTAAACATGCTGCTCATATGAGACAACGCCGTTTAAATTAAACAAACGAAGTCAGGGAGAAACGTCTATCTGTATTTATATATGTATGTGTGTATGTATGTACGTACGTATGTATAGAAGGCCACAAATACTGTAAAGATATGCTTTCTAAAATGCGGCTTCACATGCAAAAAATTTGGAATAGGGTATACATCGGAAAACGTAGTCTCCGTCTCGGTTTGATCAACGATCGTCAACGATTGTCAAAAAAATAGACGTACTTTATTAATTTTTTTAAATCCAAATCTAGTCTTATTCCCCCATTGAAGAAAGGTTAATTTATAAATTTCTTTAATTATTTATTACATGAAAGATACCACTATGAATAACTTCTTTAGACAGATGAGGTGGGTGAGCGGAATATGTCTGCGATCGTTCGGGCACGGCGCCCGGCCGGTGGGCCGTTAATATCGCAAATAACCCTAAACGCACAACAAACAACCTATTAATTATCAAGTGTAAGCCGAATTAATGGCACTCGGCCACTTGTAAACAAAGTTGGAACATATGCTCGTGTGTTTGCCGATCGAAGTATCGGCTTCGTTCGTTTACATTGAGATAGGGGGAGATGCCACGTTGTGGAAACATTCCCGATTGCTAAGGCAACCGTTATTGCGAGTGATATTTAAATGTTTAGTTATCAGAGGTGCGTGCCAGGATTGAACCCGAACCCCAGAGTGGGAGGCTGAATTTCAAATCACTAGGCTATCGTTGTTTAAATACTGATCGAGTGTAACCAAAACTCCATTAGTTATGAGACGAGATATTCAGAATAGTGTAACACGCGTTAATTTGGCTTATCGTTATATAAAATACTTGTTCGAACGTAAGTTTGAGTTATGCTCATAGCATATTCCCGCCGAGTACGGATTGAACGTGCTTTTCTTTGATCTCCACTAACTACATTTATATAGGGTGTTTTATACCTCATAAGACTTTACGCGTGGAACAAGTGATAGACTGAGAGAGTGTAGCAGAACTGGTCATTTGACTATTCGTTTTTTAAATTTTTTGAACCATTTATAAATTTCGAATAGTTATGCTTGTAACACATATATTTGTCGTGGGTGGAAATCGACGCCAACATCCTTGGTTATTACGACCAGACACACCACACAAACATGCTCATCGAGCAAATGTTTGTCCTGGGTGTGAATCGAACCCACGACCTCCGGTTTTGCAGTCAGGGTGTCTGACCGCTCGACCACGAGGCTCGTTAATATAACCGCTTACGCTCGTTATCGTAATCGTCGCTTATAACTCGAGCCAGCGGCAGACACGAAGCGACAAATGGCCGCGTTATGAATATAAATCACGTGTTAGGAATTGAGAGGACGATACCGACTACTTGCCGCGCGCCGGAAGCAACCCCCAGTTTTGTTCTGTTTGTCTCGCATACATTACACGCGTGCAGGTACATCTTTCACAATTGTAGACTTCGCAAGTTTTCTTTCGCACGTATGATCGCTTGCGAAACTTGTGTCGGATCTCCTTGCGCGCGTGACAGCGTTTTGCATTGCGTATTTTCGTCTATACGGCCTCTGCACGTACGCTAAGCGCTTCCGTGGTAAGGATATTTAACCTGTGAAGTTTTGTAAAGGAATCATTTTTATGATATGAATATAATCCGTATAGGGCCAGCTTGGTCTATCGTCTTAAATATTCTCATTATAAGAGACCTACTGATAGAGGAACAGTGGAAGTTTGCTTATTAGTTGTCCGGTCACCATAACACTGTCATTTCAATGCCTAATGTGGAATTGTCATACTTATTATCATTAATTATTAATCTATTATTCTATTCTACGCGAGTCTATGGTAGGTATAAATTTCCTGCTATTTGCTCTATCACTTCGACACACTGCCTTTAGTGCGTCAATTATCGATCAAGCGCAGCGCATCTGTCGACAGAAAGAATTGTTAAATGTGGCGGCTTACGTGAACCCCCAAACATGTCCAGCCGAATTTATCTTTTTTATCCTTTCTCTTTTGATTTCACGATCATGATACGCGACAAAATTTGTCTTTTTGTCCTTGGTATGTTCGTTCTTGTATACGAGTACATCAGTATATGTATGTGTTTGTCCAAGGGGAGATATTTTTTGTCGCGTCGCCATTTGGAGTTAGTCATCTCACCAGCGTGGCGGTAGATAATAGACCCGTGTACAGCAGAGGAACTATAAAAGGGTTGCAAAAAGATTCGCTTTTAATTTTGCTTTTGCATAAATATGGAAACAGTCACTTCCACGTGTCATAAATATTATCCAAATGTCCTAGACAGACCGTAAATATTGTTATAAAGCGATAAAATTAAGGGTAATTAGCTAACAGTTTCATGGTAATCATTGTACAGGGTTACATAAAGTTGCTTCGTTGTTTGATAGAAGATCATATAACGTTTATACCAAGTTGTAAAGCACTGCTCAGTCTTCTCTCAACTTAAGTATCTTGCGAACTTGCTCCCTATAAACGAATCGACGGTCAGCATCTTCATTACAAATATGGTTGCAACCCTGTTTGTGTTCCACTGCTGGGCATAAACACATATATTGTATATATGTACATACTATATAATACTTATGTGAATATTTTTATTACACCCAGACACAGAACAAACAAATGTGGTCTTTGTAAATTTTTTTATGCTGGAAATCGAATCCACGACCTCCGATTTAGCCGTTACTGTCTCTTACCACTGGTCTTAACGGCTACTGAAATTCAACTGCCTCCCTTGCTGTTAGTCTTATGTAGGGAGACAAGTTCCTAAGTGGAAATTTCCTTTGAATATCGACTGCTATCGAGCTGCATTGTGTTAAGCAAATTGTCTGCGCGCAGGTTGGGCAATGCCAGTTGCCTGTTATGCTCAACTTCCTGCAAAGTTTAGATCCACTTAATTTGCGCACGTGCTTTGACAAATTTAGATGCTTTATTTATTAACCGAGTTTCAGTGCTATACAATGCTACTCAAATATGTTTAGTCTTTTTGGTTTCTTTCTGTCGCAGTGTTGTCTCCAAAATTGAATTAGAAAAAATAATCAAGTTATCAATGTATTGTATATAAATTATAAATGTTCTTAATTAATACTACACGTAACACGCGGTCTCGAACGCCTGGTTAAAAGGATTTATTTTGCTCATACGTCATATCGTCACCTGTAGTGCTTATTTGATTGAAACGTGTTTGTAAGAAATGGATACTTTCATGCGAAAAAGGGTAGCCTATATCAGTCTCCAACCCTTTAACTACCTCCATACAAAAAATCACATCAATCCGATTCTCTGTTTGATGAGAAAGGAGGACAAACAAGCAAACACATTTTCCAATTTAATAGCAGTGTATAGTTTACAGACTACTTTGGTGTCAGTTGGTCATGTATGAAAAGATATCAAGATATGATTATTGCTGTAATACAACAAGCTACATAGAATATTCACTATAACAGTTTAGTGTATTATTAGACTAAACAGGTGCGACTGCGCGCTAACACAGTGTTACTCAAACTTTTAAAAAATATTCTCATTGATATTATTCTTCGCTTATACCTTGGGGAGCAAATATACATTATTTTAACAATAAGTGACCATTGTTATTGTTATATGAATATCGTTATTAATTCTATTATTATTATTACCAAATCTCGAATGCTGTACCATAGAGCGCTAAATTTTTTTATCTCACTCCTCGGGAGCGGTGTGCATTTTCACTGCTATTTGTCGTCGAACGCTTATGCAGGGACCACTTAAATCTAGGTTACCGACTACCCATCTACTAATTTTGACACATACATTTGTATAAATTCGGATTACTACAGACTAACACCACGTATTATTAAATAGTTAGTTAAACGCACAAGTTTTAAAATTCACACTTTGTAAAACACTGCTCTACCTGTGTAGCTGTATCCAGCTGTAGCGCGGTACTTGTATGCTCGCGCCGGAACAAGATTAAAGTTTCATCTATCATGTACGCGCGGGCTGATTGCGTTTTCAATGAGATTCCCCACTTCTGATTGGGGCGGGGCCTTCTCTAATTGTATACTGTGCTGTTTGTATACCGCTGTTTCTTTAATTATTGTATATCTTATGGTTTTATATCTTATCTTTTTATATCTGATCTTTTTTTAAATTTCTATATTTGTGCCAATTAACTGTGGAGTAGCATGCTGCAGTGTTGTTCAGGCTTCGCGCAATTACGCGAGAGATCCATACCCAGCTGTGGGGCTAAAAAAGTAACAACTATTATTACATAGATGATACGCTACTTATCATTTCATTTTAAAAAATCCTAAGTGACTAAACTCCACAGTTTAGTCCACACAGATACATTGAAATTATCGATATGTCTCATTATATCCGCATTGGGGCACCGTGGTGGCGTATTCTCTATTTACGTACGTCAGACGTAATTCGTCATTTTTATATACATACATAGGTTTTTCCTGTTTATCCTTTGCAAGACTTTGGCGGGAAAATATAACTTTGCAAAGTAGCTTTATAAGTAAAAGCGACTTAAAAAGCATTGCAGCGACACTAGATATTCGAAAATCTTGAAGCTCACGAAATCGTGTACAAATTGCAAGAGTAAATGAAGTACGTGCAAGTTCAAATTCTCCAAAAGCCATTCCGGTCGAAGCGTTGGCCGTTTCGGTCGAGAGCGGCGCGTGTGTTAAAGCCTTAACAGCCGAATACACTCCAGTTAGCAAGTTTGAGATCGAGTTCCAGCTTCGGGCCAAAGTTAACCAAGAAAGTTAATTTTAAACTGCTTCCTACTTATACATTACTGTTTAACTAAGCTCAACAGTTGAAGAAATAGTTGGCGGAATTGGACTGCCGTGAACGTATCGGTGTGGTGTTTAAGCGCGTCGTACTGTTGGCTGACAGCGAATAAAGCGAGTAATTCGAGTAATTAGAAAGAATGTTAGATGTTTCCATGTTTGATGAGTGAAGTTCATTAAGGGAAGGTTGTTATTTAGGTTTCGGTAACCCGCGAATACACCCAAAGGATTTTATTAACTGTAAGTTATGTACACACACTCGATGGAAGTCTTACATTATAATAAAATTATATGCCTCATTGCTTCTGTAACGATTCAATGTTTACTATTATATGTTTAATTTATATTCGTAAAATGCACGTAACTTTCAAAGGTGCGTCACAGCATTTGAATCAAGACTCCGGAGTGAGACTGAAATAATCACCTTACCCTTTTCATACTGAGACAAGCTGCTTAAATATTTCGTTATACGCGTCTGGAACTCTCGAACAGCTTGGCACTTAACACTCTATTAAAAATAGTAAAACACTTCCTCCTGCTCGGCTGAACCGGTTTTGTTCCCGTTATTGAACAATTAAATAGTTCCGTAGCGACGTTCAGTTTCATTTTGTCTTTGAAATGCTCATTTCCTTTTATTTCTATAGAACAATTAATCTTCACGGTAATAGTTATTGACTCGTTGATTGTTTTAAGTTTTAATTAAACGATTGTGTGCATTTGGAATAGTTTTTTTGTAATGCAATCAACGCAAATTGATTTACTAACAATCAAATACAACGGCAGTTACATAAGTAATCTGTCCCGGGAGAGAAGTTAAGTCAGTAGCGTGTTCGGGAATTGATTCCTGAACTTTATTAATGTTACACGGATTGATGTAGTCCATAATAAATAATAATAATAATATCTTTATTGCCACACAGTTTGTACAAAAATAAGGGAGAGTAAAAATAAGTAAATTTAGAGACAAAATCTTAAAAATTAAAAATAAATTTACAATTACATAGGAATATGCATACATAACAAAATGTGGCAAAAGGAAGTGCCTCAGCTTCTGCCGACGTGAGACCGTGACGTGGTTTCGCGCAGCGCTACTAAATCTACTTCGTTCATAAACATACATAACCTTTCCATAAATATTCAAGTCCTATAGTATGCTTCATTATGAAAATATTCATTTCAATCCTTTGTCCATCGTTTTGGCAATTTCACTCACAAAGAGTCACCACGTTCGCCTGTTTGTACGCTCGTGAAAGACTACTTAACAGACAATGTAGTAGTAACGATGATAATACAATCCTATTCGTACAAATTCAATCGTGAACATCGATAAAGACATTGTACCCAATATTTGGTAGACGATATCCGCTCGGATGGGCAGGCGAGTTCGCGCACGGCTTGATCGGTGCTGAACTAAACCAACCCAATTGTGCGCTTCATTTCACTAGATATATTATTAAGATCTTCGCAATTCGAACCATTACTAGTCTTATCTATTAATTGATTCTAATTACATGTAACATCGCTAACAAAAAATATAAGGTACAGACTCCTAATATACACGAAAATAGGGATACGGAAATGTTAGTATAACATTGTTGGTTTTTCTATAGCAAAATCATTTATCTGGTCACTTAGTCTACCAACCGTGTGCAATATTTTTAACATCTAGGTAAATCAGAATAACATACGCATTTGGTATTATGACACTATTTATTATATGGAATATTCTGTTTCATTGAACAAGAAGTTGTTTAGTTTGATCGCCGTCGTCCTAAACCAATACACGATTTTGCGCTTAATCCGAACAAAATTTTGTTGGTTTGTAGGTTATTATTTACAAAGTGTATGGTCAAATGCTTTTTGATTTGTAGATAACTTTCACCTGTTCAAATATTATCTCTAAAGGTGAGTTCGTAGCGAAATATTCAAATCGTATTTAGGTCAGTTGTGCTTAGTGCTGTCAGCGTTTTCGTCTTCCTTTCGGATTTTTGCATTAACTTATAGGTACAATTATTCAACATTTTCTTATTATACATATTATAGGCTAGGTTTTTGGCTACGATCGTGATAATCCTACAATCCTAAGTTACATTTGTCGGATAACAGAGAGATTTTGTTTCTTTATTTGATAGTATTTTTGAACTCTATAAAGGTAAATCAGCTAAATTAATAGTTATAACATTTTTCAAACAGCACCGCACCTGAAATGTAAAGGATGAATAATTGCTGGTTTCACTTCTAGGTCAATTTGGAAAAATCTCGATAAAAGGTAAAAATCAATACAAAGTTTTGTTAGTAAGTTTTACTGGTGTTTTATTAAATGTACTGAAACTTTAAATAATCAAATAATTTTTAGATGCAGTTAAGTATGGGCTCCAATAACTACTTGACATGAGGTAACTTTAAATGTAAAAAAAACTATATTTGAGTGCACGATGATCGCTGTCCTAAACCAATACGGAGGTTTTCGCCTCATTTTATTGGAGTCACGGTCAATTACCAATTCTCTTGGTTTGTCTCTCCCATGATGTGTACGGACAACTCGGCGTTGGATTGTTATTGTTGCTGTTCGATTGAGTTCATATGAATTGTGAATGATATCTCTTATGATGTCCACATTGATATTATTGTTGATATTTTCCATTCTTTATAAATATTTTTTATAATAAATGTACAAAGGGCACTCGTTTATGTTGCAATAAAAAAGCAATGTTAGCGTAAATGGCAACACCGCTAAGTAGTTTTGTATATAAAAATGTATTGGATCTGTCATGGCTACTTCTTCATGTAGAAATCGCGTGTGCGTTTTGCTGTATGTCAGTGAACAAAAAAATTCAGTCTCTTAGAAAGTTGCTTTCACTCAAAAATCAGAACGGTTTACATAAAATTTTACTTGCGCACATTACTTTACATTGCTTTACTAAGTGATTTAATTAAGAGTTTTTTTTCTTAAAATGTTATAAGTTTGTTAATGCATGAGCTATTGAAATAGTGAAGTGTCGCGTGCTCTGCAAACATAACTGATGGAAGCAGTCCTCGTAAGGGCACTTGAGCATCCTCGCTATATATTCGTCCAATCAGGCGGAGATAATTGAAAAGATAAGATAGCATAAATCTATCCTCTCGACTCCAACTCGTACTGTATGTCGAGATTATGCAGTTTACGACCGCGAATAATGTGCCAGTTAGGTTCGATTCCGGACTAAATTAATCTTCCCCGTTATCTTTTTAAGGCAACTGTTAGGAATCCTATATTATGCAAGCATTGTTTTCCTTGTTTAAACGTAATGTCCCTTATTTCGTCCCCGTTCTAAGAGATACTCGTGAAGTTGTGGTCAAATCTTTAACAAATTTGGGCCTGGCTGCTACGTTCTTACGTACGCACTCGTATTATTGATTGATAGATGTCAGGGAAATAACTTCACATAGGTCGGTGTTGGGCTTTGGATAGATGGAATGCCCATAACCATTTCGAATTTTTGGAGAGCGTTTTAGATCGTTTCCATGTATTATTATTAGCACACAACAAGTTTTGATGTTGCTTAACTGTCTGTTGCAAAGGCTTGACATTTCGAACCTTCCTCAAATAAAATCGAGATCGATTCAACTGAGATGTAAAAGGTCCAGCAATGGTTATTACAAATATGTTGATACAATTACTTAATTTAGTGGAATAATATTAGTGACAAGTGACTGTTCTCTATTCGGCGAATATACGAAAGATTTTCTATGAATACCCAGCCAAAGTTCCTATAAATAATTCAATCATCACAAATATGATCAAGCAGTTTCCGAGAATTCCGCCGAACTGGAACTAATAGATTTCCACGGTAAGTAGGATGTGGGAATTAATGCTTGGCTATTGATTAACTTTCCGAAGAATCTTTAGTAAGTACCTAACACATAAGATACATAACTAGGTGTTTTAGGCGTATTTTATGCTTGCTTTCTAAGGAGGTACACGATCCGGCTTCAAGAATGAAAATCTCAAATTATACACTAATTTAATTATTTTTAAAAATGTCAGTGAAATTCGATGTGTCGATGAAACTCAACTTTTGCTATTTAATGAGTTTAATAAATAAAACAGCTTATCAGCGAATTTCTCCTTATTGCGTGTATTCGAAACAAATGAATGAACATTATTTTTATTTTCGATAAGATAACAGAACTTATCTAAAATACTATCTAACTATCTAACTTGACTGCCTCGTTGGTCGGGCGGTTGCTAGCGTGACTGCCGATCGGGAGGTCCTGGGTTCAAATCCCGGGTTGGGT
>DWDX01001841.1:0-17017 GCA_018245675.1 Agara michaeli | reverse complement strand
CAGTTAAAACAAACTATTGTAGTCGTTTACGAGCATTCAATCTGTATATGTGTTTTTATGTTCAATAAATCTTTAAAAATCTTTAAAAAATCTTTTAAATCTAATGGAATTTTGTCTTTCTACTTAATGATACAATCAATTAATATTTTACAATTTTTTTCAAGCCTCATTGTTCCATTACTGGATACAACCGTTACAAGAGACTACTAATGAGCAGGTTTATGGCCATCCTCTACCCCGCTGGTCAAATGCGTATTGGAAAACTTCATATACCTCAGACAATATTTTTCTTCATCTTTATAGTGAGTGATATATCAATTTAAATATATAAAACGCACGAAACCGAAGTAACAACAGCGTGCCGCGGTTCGAACTCGCACCACCGGAGCGAGCCACTAGTCTAAACTACAACGCCACTAAGCCGATTCTAATGATTAATCGCCACCAATTACATGGAAGTTAACCCACAATTTCCATATAACAGCATCAGTCATCGTAACAGTCGCTAATGTAAACAGCCGGCGGAGGAGGCGCGCGCGAACAACTTCTTTAAAGACCATGTGTTTCGATAATCAATGTTTGTTTATCTCGAAATTGATTATTTGCGCCCCGATATCGAGTGGAATGAGGTTATTAACAGCGCGCGTAAAAATATGATACAGGCAATGGTCGAGCTTCGTTCCAGCGAGCGCGAATTGAACACCATATGCCGGGCAGTTGTTTCGGCGCGGTCATAATACAGCAGCATCTCGATGTGAATTTAATAACAAGATATGTGAATACATTACGATGCGTTCAAACGCAACGGGTGTATATAATCATCGCGATCTAAATAAGATAGTGAGAGCCGATGTTAATAATCACGGTTCTATTATTATGTTGCTTTATTCATTTTTAATGTGATAATTGCATATTGGTGAAGGTTGCTCTTTAATTTAATTTATTTTAAATATCATACATGTGTGTAAATTGTCGTATAATAATTTAGTAATAATATTTAATCTCTTTACTTTTATTTTTTCTGTTGTACTTTAACTTCTATTTGTACGCCGTAAAAGGCGCAAAATATGGCTTGAACTAATAAACCTGTAACATCTTTATATGTACCCCTATGTGTGCAAATATGGGTACACATAAAGTCTAAGTCTAAGTATAAATTGTCTTTGTCTTTGTTTTTGTCTTTGTCTTTGTCTTGTCTTTGTCTTTGTCTTTTTCTTTGTCTTTGCTTCTGAGCAGGGCATAGCGTGTCGCCTGTGAGGGAATCCCGGGGGAAGAGCTCGGGGCATGTCGGATTTCTACCCACTAAAACCCCCCCGATAGCAATCCGGAAAGTTAGGAAATTCACTGATGTTTCGATCTTGCCCAACGGGTGGACCCGGGACTACAGACCCCCAAACAGCGCAAAGCCTGATGCCAGCCAAGGCACCCCAATTTTTGTAATAGCCTCATCGCTGCTTACGAACGTCGTGGTGTATAGTTAGCTGTCAATAATCTGTTAACTGTCCCTTTCGGAAATATGAACTTGCACGCGCTGTAAGTATCGATGTTACCGTAGCACTAACACGTAACAAGATTAACTCGTAAACCTTAAAGTTCTGTGCGGTTTGAGGAAACCATTTGTAAGATTTAAAATATTGATTTTACCGCTGACATAACGGCTGTTTATTAAGTTATTTCCGTTGATGTGCTGTTAGCTATAGCGTGTATGAAAGTGGCTGTAAGCTAAGTTGAATGTAACTCAGTAGCAGTTGACGCTCTAATGCGGTTGCCGTACATAAAATATCAGTAAAGTTGAGCAATATCGAACGCGGTCAGAATTTCGTTGCGAGACCGCTAGTGGAAATTTCCAGGAGCGTTTTCGTGCTTCCGAAGGCACATGAATAAGACTGCCCCCAAAGGCATTAACAGCAACCGTAGCTAGAGGCTTTTGAAGCAGTTTTAAAACATCTGACGGATGGCCACTAACCATTATCTCCGCCACTCTGTACTGGAGCAACGTGGCTTAGTTTGCTCAAACTTTGTCATCAACTACTTCATCGTCAACATAATCGGATTGATTATAATTCTCGATTGTGGCGAGATCGTTTCTTTTCCACCGAAACACTCAAGGTTCTCGTGAGCGAGGCTCAAAGGGAAAATGTCAGTGTCATCGGACGCCCCGCTTCAAAGCGGCCAAAACAGTACAATAGAAAAGTGCACAGCATTAACAGCCTGAGCCTGTGTTCCGATATAAAAGTTTTAATAACCGGCTCTAAAACGGGTGTATAATGAGAAAACTGAACGCGAATCAAACGAGTCTTGTGCTGTATTGTTTGTATTTGCGCGAACGTCGCTTTTTTTGTTGTCCACCTCAAACAAAGGGAAGGAATAAAGCCCGTATTACACGCCAGCCGGCTTCTTTAACGACTAATGCCGATCGCGTACGATTATTGCCGATTGGCTCCGAGCAGTTTCGTCGGAGACGGTTACGATATTTGAATGTATCGAATGTATGGATGGGTTATAGGATAAAGACCAGGATTTTTTTTGTGTTTGAATTCTGTGTTTCATCGTAGCTAATGATCTTAAAATATATGGAGATTTATTTTATTTTCGTTAATTTAATCTCTATTGAACATAATTAATGTGATTTTGTAGTAACGTTAGATGTTTGTACATAAAAATTTAAAGATATCGAACATCGTAAACAGAGTTACTAATTAAGTAACATTATAAAGCTCGGTACGGATACTTTTTGGTCTGCTGTCGGGGTCATTGACTTGAGTGAGTGACAAGTGTGGTTCGAGCAGATTTTTGGCAAACGGCAAAATGTAAATCAAGTTGCCTTTGGCGTTCAGGTACAGCCGGAACAGTTGAAACA
This sequence comes from Agara michaeli, assembly GCA_018245675.1. Classification (NCBI taxonomy): domain Eukaryota; kingdom Metazoa; phylum Arthropoda; class Insecta; order Lepidoptera; family Hesperiidae; genus Agara; species Agara michaeli. The sequence goes on along the minus strand of DWDX01001841.1, from coordinate 14,157 downwards.
GTCGAGAGACTGCAGTGTTTAACATAATACATTACATCAAAACTTACAAACAACACTGAGGGAGAGGGAGAGGTATAGATATTGCTGCAACTCCTATTACATACAGTTATGCTATTCCATAGACAAAGAAGTTAGTTTTTTTGTTTTATACATTCACGGTGGGAGTTTTTAAATTTCGAGTTATAAGTAAGGTAATAAAAATAAATAAATAAATAAGTGATCAGTAAGTAGAGGGTAGAGTAGTGGCAGTCATATCCTGGTGGTGGGCAATTCAGCACCCCCCTACGCGGGGTCTGGGTTCGATCCTGGCACACACCTCGGACTTGTTACGTGCGTTTTATAACTAAAAATTTAAATATCACTTGGTATAACGGTGAAGGAAAACATCGTGAGGAAACCTGCACACCTTAGAGATGTATAATATTTTCTGAGGCGTGTGAAGTCTACCAATCTGCACTTGGCCAGCGTGGTAGACTATGGCCTAAATCCCTCTCACTATGAGAGGAGACCCGGTCCAGAAGACCAATAAAAGGGGTTAAAAAAAAGAAGGGAGGTTAAGAAATTGTTCGTGTACAAAATCGGGGCGGACTTGACGGGATTGTCCCCAATTTCCGGGAGCCCGGTCTTTTCCACCGAAGGTCCATTTTGTTCGGTCACAATCTTTTGGAACAGTTCAAAAACTCCGATACTTTGTTCACTAACGATGTGTTAATTCGCCCTTGGTTTATTTATTTTTATTTTATTTATTAAGTTTACCAACAGTTATTACATTTAACACAATCTAGCAATACAGACAATAAATGGATAACCACATACAGGTAAACACAGAAAGCACTGTAAATTGCAAATTGCTATAGAAATTAAGGCTAGATTATTTAGTCCTAACGATAACGAAGCTCTATATCGCTAAAGAGTACACAAGAAAACAGTAAAATAAAACAAAGAAAAAAATACTATCGACGAAAAGGTGTAAGAGAAATGAATAAATAGGAAGGACAGTGTATCATATTAATTATGTTTAGCTGCTAGTGAGCCCAAGTGGTACCGGGTTGCGGATTCAATTCCCACCCGAGACAAATTGTTGTGCTATGAGCACAAGTATTAGTTGTGTTTGGTTGTAGAGAAAATATCTATGTAATTAGTATGTAGTATGCGTGTGTGTATGTATTTTTATCAACCGTTTTCCTAACGTAAGTATGTACATATATTATGACGTTTTATGATTTGATCTCCGAATTGCCAATTTCCGAGTGATTTCATTTTTAGGATCATGCGTGTCATACTATACCGTCACGCCAGGTCCTAATGGGGTAGGCAGAAAGCGGGCGGTGAATATATCTATGCTGCTTTTATCACCATATTATAATAGCCTATATATCATAATTTCAGTTATTACGAGTATATTGCTGGTATACGCCTGGCTTTCGTTACGCCACGATAAGCGTTATAAATGTGATATATGCGCTGCATGGACAGTAGCTACAGGAAATGTGCATATAAAAATATGCATACCACAGTTTTATAACAATAGATCCCCGCAAAGCAGTACTTACATCCGTCTGACGCAAAACTACGGTGAGAATTTATTTCAACTGAATTTTTCTATCTATATCCATTTTGATAATATGTTTTGGACAATTCCACACACGGCTATCTGATTCCAAATTAGGTAATTAAATGTCTGTGCTATGGATACCAGACAGATGATAAATCACTACATAGTATAAAACAGTCGCTTTCCGCTGTCTGCCCCTATGTCCCTATGTATGCTAAGATCTTTAAAACTACGCAACGGATTTTGATGCGGGTTTTTTTAATAGATAGAGTGATTGAAGAGGAATGTTTATATCTATAATAACATCCATTAATTAGTAGAGAAATATTGTTATTTTTGAGGTTTCTAATGTGATGTCGTAAATAAGTAAACTTTTTGCGGCGGTGGCGGGACGAAGTCGCGGGCAAAAGCTAGTACCATATAAAACTAATATAGAGATATTTCTGTTACATCCATACAGATGTGGTTATCGCAGAAATGTTTGATCTTGGTGGTAATCGAACTCACGACCTCCGGCTTAGCAGTCAAGATTTTGAACCACTAGTCCAGTCTTTCTCAAAGTGGGCAACAACGCCCCCTTCCTGGCTTTTTTATTTCTGGGGGGCGGTCTAGTTAGAGAAAGGGGGGGCGACATATGGCACGGTGAGTATATTTAAAACAAATTAATTGCAAATGTTTCTTTGTTTCTATTTCAAAGCGGGCAGTAGATCGAATAAGTTTGAGAACCAGTGCACTACACTAAGAAGCCTGTTTTATTACAGTGCATGTCAATAACGAATATAGCTATTGAGCAATTTCTGAGGGAATCACTCGAACATGCGTATGAAAAGAAAAGCATTAAAAGATTGTATTCTAAATAGCGGCCGCTTCCTGCCCGCGATGACTAACCGGCAGCAGCGCGCCGCGACGCTCCACCGCCCTTCCGCCGTGCGGAACGCTGCCAGAAATATTGTACTTAGGGTTGCCACCTTTATGCAATTATTTTTTTGCAATGAAAATACGTTGGCTGTTAAAGGTAAGTACATAGTATCGAAATAAAGGACAGCGTGTTTTTCTTTATTGTTATGTTTAAAAACATATTTTTTATTGCTTAAAATGTTAAACATTGGACAGCAATCGAGTTTCATTTTATGCAATTCTTACGACCGAACTTCTTTGAATTCCAGCGAAATCAAAACACGCAGAATAAAGTATTTTCGCGTTCATCATTGTTCTCATAAAGTATAGAGTACCTATAATCATCCGAAATAACGAACAATATTTTATTATAAAGCGCGGTTGGCAACCCTAATCGTATTACATCTTCTCAATTATGTTCGGGAGTATATCATTACGATTGTTTCGTTACAAATAAGAAAATCATTCGAGCGTTTTATTTGAGCCTCTTCGTGTAGCTGTTAGAATCCTTACTTCCGAACCCGGCGGCCGTGAGTTCGATTTCCATCCAGAACAATCTGTGTTGAGGACATTTGTTTGTTTTGTTTGGATGTAATAATGTCTGTATATGTAGATTATCGCTTTTCTGGTCACAAAAGTAAAAGGTCTGCCTAGTTTACCGAATTAGCTTTATAAAATTTATACTCATTTATAGTATAAATTAACAATAAATATTATTATAATAATGCAGGAAATGAGTGATGTTATTCGACAACTGACTAAAATGAGTTAATACGGTTCAAATAAATTTCTACTCTGTCTAATGTATAGACCATCCTATCCCGCAGGAAATACGAATGCAATAAAAGGTATACGCATGTAAAAATAATAATAAAAGGAACACACTGTATAAATGTAACTCAATATAGTCTATAAGCGTTTGTAACTAATTTGTTAGTCATGTTAGTCACCGTTGACAGACAGATTTATCGTGATTTACATTTTAAAGTAGCCTAAATAAATTAGTATCAAAATGAGGTGTGAAATGTATGCCAAAATAAATTTTTACACACATAATAAAGAAGATAGCGGAAGTCTCTACAAATGAAGCGTCGTGGAGAGTTTAAAACAGTTCTGGGTGTTAGTCACTGTAGTCACCTCTGGCAGGAAACACGGGAATTACGAAGATAACTTCGTGAATCAGTATTGTTCGAATACACGTACCAACTAAAAGCATATTAGTCAGTATAGTCATTAGTAGTCTAATGGATTATATACGTGTTTTTAGCATAATTTGTTTTACACTTAAATGTACAATGACTCTGTATTTTTAGTTTATTTTCATATTCTTATCTAATAATGCCTATCATTTGTATCCAAGGTTAATTTATTTAATGATTTAGTACATTGAAAAATGTATCATAAAAATTTACATGCGAAATTTTGTGCATATTAATTTTGTATATTTATTGAAATACACTCCAATTTATGATGTGACAATTGAAAAATTGTTACAAAATGCCATCAGGATTTAAATTTGCAAATTAAAGTACGTGTCAAAGATGATTTTGAGATTGGATTCGTTGAAAATTTAGAAATATTTGACTTTAAACTTTGTTTGTTTGTACTGTATTGGAAGTGTTTCTTTGTTCAGTGGATCGAAGTAAAATAATTCGTCATAATCATAAAATAGTGAAGCCGTTTCATCATTTTGTCTATGACCGAAACCCGATAAATTCTTTATTTAATTTCACAATAAGAAATCGTTGTTTTTCAACGTCGTACTAACATTTTGATTTTCCATTTTTTCTAAATAAACTGCGATAACAATTTATTTTGTATGCGGAAAGTGGTAGCATTTGTATGTTGTTAAAAATTCAAGAGTACATTTATTTTAATTGGAATTAGTGGATACCGTAAGTAAAGCCTACTTGATGATATGTACTAGACGCGACACCGCGAAGCCTCTTGTCTCTCGTACAACGGAACGAGACGAGGCGCGGGTGCCAACTTCGGAATTTAAATTATTTTCAACCGGATTATTCTAGCGAATTCGCAGTTGCAGTGAGTAGTATCTACATATAACGTCAATGCTCTTAATCACTGCATTTGTAAGGAAGTTTATTGTAAATAAATATTTAATCATTTTTTTACTGGATTACGTCTCGCCTCATGGTCGAATGGCTATATGCCCTGAGAGCAAAACCGGGGTCGTGGGTTCCATTTCCACCCAGGACAAACATTTGTGATATGAGCACGTTTGTTTCTTCTGTGTCTGGATGTAATAAAAATATCTATATACGTATTATATAGTATATAGATATGTTTATCAGCTGTCCGGTTACAATAAAGCAGCCATTTGTCTTATTTGGAATCAGATAGCCTGTGCGTGGAACTGTTCAAATTAAGCAAATAATAATAATCGATCTAATCTTCTTACATACTACTTAGTTACTATATTGAAAACACCTATTAAAAACGTAAGCAGCCATTAAACACTTTTGAATTTGGAACAAAAATATCGATCGTTTCATTTCTTAAATCAATGTAAGATAATAATGGATCAAATTATTACACGCCAGTATTTTTTTAAATCTACTTAAATGTTTTCAAATTCAAATCACAAGCTTGCCAATAGACGATTCAAACGAATGCAACAGTATCAACTCTGAACCGCAGCCATTCATGGGACTGTTAAGACCGTAAATTGTGTTCGGAAACGCATGTAAAGAAGTCAACGACATCGACCGGTATTTATTCGGAAAGTTATGGCAACACTGGCATTTTTATTGCCATTTAAATATACTGCCCGCGCGCCCCGGGTTCAGCTGCATTCGTTGTCCCAGCGTCGCGAATAAATGAGGCATGCCGCATCTCGACCAATTTTATTGTATTGCAATGAGTTTTGAATCGTTTTATTATGTAACGTCACGCTAGGTCCCTAACGGGGTAAACAGATAGCACCGAGTGCCAAATGTTTCTGTTCTTAAAAACCTGACTTGGTTCTACCTTCATCACTCTTCATACATACGCCTCGGATACGGAGACTCTTGACTCCGCCGTCAGCCAGTATTTTAAAACTAAAACTGTTATATCGATACATGAAAATTTTGAAACAGCAATTTTTTTACCGGTGAGTTTGTAAGGTTTGATTTAATTAATTAGATCTAAAAAAGTTAAGATAAGAAAGTGTGAATGTTAGTACGTAATCTAATGTTCGTTTCCCGCCAAGTTTCATGACCATAGATAATATAAGATAATACTCGTGACACAGCGAAACAGTCCACAATCATGATTAATAAAGCCAGTCCCAAAAGTATAACTACGAAATGTAGCCTAAGTAATGTATGTGTTTCCACAGTAATAGATTTCGCCTCTGCCACTAATGTGAGTTAATTTTACTGTAGTTATTTGATATTTCAAAGTTACAACATAGTGTGTTAACTGTATTTTGTTTGTATTTATATAGCTATTCTGATATATTGAACTATGAAAATTTCGCTTTAAAAAAAAATCACAGATAATTTATTTGTAAAATGATTTTTAATGATAACCATACAGCTTATTCTACATACAACAAAAACTTACATCCATTGTTGTTTCGCGTCAAAATGAATGTGAACCACAGATAACAAATATATTACGAGCCTGAATTAAAGATTATTTCAACGACACAATCAATCGTTGCTTTACAGATAATAATTTAAACGGCAAATAAAGAATTTGAAAATAAGTTTAACTAATGACTTTTTATATTTCACCAAGCACATGCTCTCTGCGCGTTTATATAGGAAATATGACATTTTTAAAACTGTTCACAATTGAAATACGACTCATGTCCTTACTTATAGGTGAGCATACATATCACTGGCAGTTTTAGTGCGATAAATAGGTTGACGAGGAATTCGCGTCCATCGCTCCAATTACTAGCGGCGTGGCGAGTATCGCCGCAGTTGGGTTTTGTGAATGAATAATACAATCTAATTAAAGAGCGTGTCGCGGTGGGCGGCTGCCAAGACGCGGCGGCGGACGGTGCCCATATCATCGGACGCTTAAGGTCCATTTGTTCACTTGACTGGCCTCCGAGTGGTTAGAGACCTTAACTGCTAAAACAGTGGTCGCAGGTTCGCTTTCTATTTAGAAAAGCATTTGTGATGAGCACATTTTTTATTTTGGGTCTGAGTATAATAAAAAAAAAGTTTATCAGTTATCTCGTCACCATAGTTACAGGCTTTGCCTCGTTTTGGATCAGATGGCCGTGTGTATGTGTGTTATATGTATATAACAAGACGTGTCCCGATTAATTGACTGATTCGTCATCGCCAAGCCTGCACCACCGGTGCTAGAAACATGTTGGATACCTACGTTTGTTAGGTCTACTTTAGTATCTACCCTGTCCCAGTTTTCCCGGCCACAAATGACGGTCACCCTAACGCGACGCGTACCGAAAGAAAAGCTCGGACAGTATCTAATAGCTGTTATTTATTATATTCTTAAACACCAACAGAACGAACGGTCCGTCGCGTGACGGTCCTTGGCCCACCTTTTCGTATGTAATGTAATTTTTTTTGTTCTCCGAATGCGATGTAAATTTAAAACGGTTTTCACGTTTTCTTTTTATACATGTTGAATTTTCTTATACAGAGTGTATAGATATTGCTAATGCGTTTGATTTTATGATTTTGTGTAGCGAGTTCATGACTTAATATTGAATTTAGCGTTAATTGTTAATAAGACTGATTTTTTTTCGCGATGGTAGAAGAAATTTTTTCGGATACCACGCGGTTCGTATAACAAGATAGAGAAAAAAGTTAGCACGGACCAGGGCTTGCATGTTCAGGAGCTATTGAGACTGGCCGGCATGATTGAATTTCACAGAAGTCAGAGCTACGAACACTTCAATTCATACTGTAAATAAATCTGGCGAACTGCATATTTGATATTATTTATTTAGTATTTAAAAAAATAAAATTTGAATTTAGAATCGTTGAACGTGGAACGAAACAAATATTTTAGGCATACACCGGAAATGTTTGCTACGTTCACTTCCGTTTACATTGACGTTATTTTTTAAATCTGTGCACATTTTAAATATGTATCAATTAATTATTGAAATAGATAACATTGAAATAATTTTATTGCTTGAAAAAATATTATTAATAAATGAAACTGAAATCGTAAATCATGGAAGTATAATACCTACTTCTCTTCCTACTTCTTTATTTTACCTCTAACGTAGTTTAAAACCCAAACCACTGCAGCGGGAGAGTATAATCTAATTGTTAGGTCTAAGTTGGTACTTCGCTTTGGATTAATAAAAAATTCCTTAACATCATAAAAACGCCTCATTTACGATTCCATTGAAAATTATAGAGAAAAATTACATGAAAAAAATCTCATAATATTTTAAGCCGCGTCAAATTATCACATCACTACGCCCACGCAATCGGCTATGCGTTCAGATGAAAAATGTGTTCAATGAAAGGTCCCATCCCTTTGAAGAGACCTACGTGAAATATGGATCGTTAGCGGAGCCCCGGGGCTGTGGCTTCGACCACTTAGTGTTGACGTATGGGCCCCGGGAGGCGGCTTCGTGAGCTACGACATTCATTATTACTATACGGGGATAAGTCTCGTGAGAATCTTGTCTTTAAAGTCTTGAAGCTTTGTCTTGTCCTATATCCAGCAGTGAATAGATGTCGGCTGATGATGATGAAGAAACATGATAAAAGAACACGCGCACTGATGCAGTGTTTGATAGTACGATTCACAATTATATGATTATTTTGGAGTAGACCTTATTGACGGACGCAATGTCAGACCTAAGTGGTATCTATTTATGACTCGTATTGTACTTACGCATCCGGAAAATAACATTTAGTGTCTAAAAACCCGAACTGTAAATTCACTGACAAAAATATCATTTTACTTATTAAATTAGATGTTTCAGCATTTCCGTTATTAAGCTCTGCAGCATAGTGACAGTTTAATATAAAAAATCTTAAAACGAAAATAATTTCGGTCGTAGCATAACGTTCTAATGACGTCTGATTTCAACAAACTTTTTAAAGAAACAGATCGCCCCAATTAGAATTTCTTAACGGATGCAAATCATAGACAATGTTGTACGACAGAGTATAATACATTAAAAAGTTCCCGCGACAAGTTTAAAGAGCGAATTAATGTTGGAATAATAGACATCATGAGACAGGGTACACACTATATTGCGACGATTTATTGTCGATTAAATACAGGAATATCAACATCAAAGATCCGTTTGAACTTGCCGTAAATCAAGTGGAATGACAAAAATAACGTAATTTTTTTTTGAGAAACCGCCATCTTGTATTCATAAGAATATGACGAGCGAAAACAGTGTTAAGACTATTCGAGATCAAAGCAACTAGCATTCGTTCGAAATTTGAATGTAACGATCTTAATTATACGCGTAACGTTTTATATTTAATTATGTGCAAGATTTATAAGTCTTATTACCGGTCAATAAGATTGCGATTGCTATTTTTGTTTCGTTTTCCAAAATTGCGTAGGCTATAATGGGTCTAGTGTGGTGATTTACTTCGCCATGACACACGCAGTCGGTGCCAGGAAATTATGATTTACGCGTTTGAACGGCGTGTCTTTTTAGAAATATTTTCTAGTTGTGACATCGGCGTTAACGGTCTTGTTATGCGCGAATTATCGCGTAAATTGTGTGTTTATCGATATTTATTTACGAGAAATAATGTCACAGTTATTTTAAAATATACTTAATATTTTTATGTAAAATAGTTTATATCACTAAATATAGATGGCGTATTATACAATAAGCAATACTTTTTATTGTTGGTATTATTATTTTGGTAGATCTATAATTGTTATAAATTAACAAGATTAGTTTTATAATTATTAATATGGTAGAATTAACAGAGCCACCAAACCACAGCGTTCCGTTCAAAGCAAATAAATTTAAACTTTTGTTCGAAGTAACTTTATTTGTTTCCAACTTTACCAATGTCAAGGCTAATATAGGAGGACATTCGGCCAACAAAAAAATAAGTATCTCGCATTACCAATCTGTTGACATGAATCCCGACACCCAATGGTACAGCTCGCCGTGTGCAATAGCTTAATTATAACGATATAAAATTTTCATAGCATATAGTTTCTTCTTTTAAAGGTGCTCTTAAAGACTTGATTTTGATTGTTCGACAATATCCAGAGAGACTGAACAGTCTCTGAATAGTTGTCGAATAGTCTTTGAATAACAAGCCCTAGCACGCACCAACGCGGCCGTGAGACTGCCACCAGCTAACCTTTAACTAAAGAATAGATAGTAGCGTAGCTTAATTTTCCAGCTGACTTAAAATATACATTTGCTTCACGGTACCGGCGCCTCATACGAGCAATTAACAATGTAAATCGCCTCTAAAAGTTCTTGCTAACTTTCATTGATTATTACAGTTGTGACAAAAACTGGAATTACGTTTTTCAAATTTCATAATATCATTTTTTTAATAGCAAACTATTTTTCTCTTAATCAAAACTCTCACATAGTTACGAAATAGTCTAACATCGTTTTATAGATACACTATTATATAAATTGTTTGATTTAACATATAATTTGTATGTTGTGTAATAATTACATTACATTTGAATATCCTTAATATCCTTAAATATTATTAGAAAACTATGTAGTTTGAAGCGAGATTTAACTCAATACTTTTCAAATAAATATTGTCACTATTGATTGACAAGTGAATCCAAATTTGTATAAATTATTGTTTAGATGCCACGAAAACTAACATTACACACCGTGACATCAAGGACACGTCGTCTTTACGTAGCTGTGTTGAGTTTTGTTAAGACGCGATGAGCATTATGTTACTAAACTGACAACCGTAGTTAGTTTCGTTGAAACGTCTTACCTAATCCTCTCTTATATTGTACTCTGAATATGATTCGAGTTCTTTTGTTTTTTTGTTGTTCCTTTGAATGTTACAAATGTTACTACCGAGAAATAGAATAGACAAAAATATTGAAACGTTCTAAATTCAAATTTTACACGTTCGGATGTTCGAATAAATTTGAATTAAAAATCTCGCTTTTTCTACTTCCATTTCGAATTAGCGAGATCAATTTGAATTATTCGAAATTTGAATTGTCTTATTCTTCTTTTTTTTCAATCTATTTTTAAATTATAATCTATGGCTAGACGATCTGCTCATGACATCGCGCTGCGAGTTGCTCCGGAACGCCGCGAGTCCATAAACCACACCGGCCTCATGATCTACTTTACGTAATTGTTCGCACAATATCCTCATTTACATCGCTATCTTGCAGTTACTCATCATTATAATCCGATCTGCCGCTCGATGACTCGACACCATCCAGCCAGTTGAGAATAGCATGGAGCGGGCCGACAAACATAAACTATGAAACGTAGAAAATATGACGCTATGGTATCGTTTCTCAAGTTCATAAAGATACCAAAAAAGTTACACCAGCGGCCCGCGAGGCGACGCTGACGCGGTGACACTGCCAAACGACAAAGTGCCTTAAAACTAACGAACTGTTACGATTAAAACATTTGTATTAAACTTGGAAACACTGGTGCTCCGAAACAATAATAAAATTAATAGGATTACTAAGAGGATAATGTTAGGAAATGTAATGGGACAAAAAGTGAGCGCGACGGGAACGAAACGTTTAAGATGTTAGACGTTTTCCGCGGTTTAAAGAATCTCATAAAGGTGAACTATATACAGATCGATTCGCCGGTGTTCAGGTTGCACTACTCGATCACCGTCATACTGCTGATGTCGTTCAGCCTGATCGTGACCACGAGGCAGTACGTAGGGAACCCCATCGACTGCATCCACACCAAGGACATCCCCGAGGACGTGTTGAACACGTACTGCTGGATACACTCCACGTACACGCTGAAGAGCTTCTTCAACAAGAAGGTGGGCGTCGAGGTGCCGTACCCCGGTATCGGGAACAGCCGCGAGAAAGGGAAGGAAGACATGTCCGACCGCAAAATTTACAAGTACTACCAATGGGTGTGCTTTTGCCTATTCTTTCAGGTGAGTGCTAGCTATAATAATATAATGGTAATAATTAAACCATCACGCCAAAACCCTAACGGGGTAGGCATCGAGTGCCACATATCTCCGTCCTTACATACCTGGCGTGCTTCTTCTACATTCATCACTCTCTTCAATGAATACACGCTGGTTACGGAGTGATCTGGCTCCCCCGCCTGCCAGTATCTGCCCTTTTTTATTTATTACGTCACATATATGTTACACCGTTACAATTATTAATAATCTTGCCAAATTAAATACACGGTTTGATGGCCAGGTGCACGCTAACAAGCTGTCTTAGTTTCTTTCAATAATTTTGCTTAAAAAATGTTTATTATAACAAGTTCTTTTTTATTAAACGGTTTTTTTAATACAAGTTCTTTTTTTAAATCGTAAAAATTTCTTTCAATTTTTCCGATGTACATCTGATATTACCAAATTCATTTTGTTATTATGAATGTAGAAGAAAGTCAACTAATGTATAGGAGTTCGAAATTTGAAATTATGATTGTATAATGTACTTAAATATCAGTGTTACCAACTAAAAAGGCACGTGAGTGTGTGTCGCAACGGTGTGCGTTAGCGCATACACGGCTAACTAAAACAAAGGCCCAATATTAGATCTGTGTTTACGTCGCGACCCGTTTCACAATTTTTATTATCTGTGCTAGCTTTAATGATCCGTTAAACTCATGTTAATCTGGGTCGTTAATCAAAACGGATTCCGGAATATTCGTGTAATGAAAATATTTCGCTCGATGTAATGTTGGTATGTTTTTTTTTTGTTGTGTTGGTACGGCCAGTACGTAGACTAGGTATAGTTTGGACCGTGATTATCTGTGGTTACCACAAATAAACGAAAGCTTTGTCGTAAATTAAAAACATGTTATCAATGTCTGGTGTCACATAAGGTAGTACGATTTTATCAGTAACTAGAAATTTACAAAACGAAAAAATCTGTCATGGTGTAGTCTGTCTATTTTTTTACCCACGACAGGCAACTACTAATCAGAAAACTGTTCAACATAAGTATTTTTAAATGATAGTTGAAGAACATGTTCATATCTTCATAAATTGAAACTAAGTCCATCTGAACGGCCGTAACTGCGGTTAGGACTAAAACCAAAAACCTCATAATCCAAGTTTGAGTTGAAACGTATTGCAGGGTGTAGAGGACTAAACAGAAGATTAATCACCAAAAGGATGAAAATGTTTTTAAAGAAATAATGATAACTAAATCATTAAATTAATAACTACACTTGCGGTAACAGATATAATAGATAGGTAGGTACATAGTTTTGATAAAGTGCCCTGACAACAAAAGAATATACAAAAAAGACAAAATGTCATGAGCCTAAATAAAATTATGAAATGCTATATAAAGAAAATTAAGTGTTCAAAATTTTTTTTCTTATAATAAGTCCGGCTACATCAAATTGTAATATTGATCAGGACATCTCCGAAAATAGTTTTCAAAGATAGCTTCCTCTTACATTTTTCCTTTTCCTAAACAAAAAACGAGGATAATACAAGATTTCCGTGGAATGAGAGCACAGAATCTTTTAATGTAACGTTAAGATTGTTAACCATAACACTGGCTGGTTGAATTCGGCGACACCCATTGTTCTCGTTCGGGCGCAGGAAGGCGCGACTCTATGGAAATGGTAACAACATGCTAATATCCTGAGCATTTGCTGAATTAAGCCACGTTTTCAGTTGCGCGATTTTATGAATAACAAAGTCGGCGTGCGTTTAAAAATCGTTTAGCAAATATATTTAGTCTTTTGTCTGTCCGTTTGAATTGTATGAGTTGTTTTTGTGTTAATTATGTTCTTATGTTGGCTGCAATTCTTTTTGCCTGAAACATACTCCGCCAGGCTACAACAGTGCGGTTTGGAGGAGATACGGCTCAATGGCCATGCATCTTTTTCACCAAGTTTTTAAACCGCCTTTAGTGGCCTTTTCAAGTATTAAACTTTGTATTGTTTATTTGCTATTACGCCTCTTGTTTAAGTTTATTTATCATAATATTTTTGCTACTAAATTTATTATTATTAAATCTTCTAATACGTCGTCACGATAATCGTAGAGACCATAATTAATGAAACTAAGCTTGGCTATTACAAATACATTAAAAACCCCTCTATCCGCCACATTAGATATATTTGTGTGAAACATTTCCCGCTGCTTAATCGTTTTATCTAATTTAACGATCGCCTTAAACGTAAAAAATCTCTTCGAGTGTACGCTGAGCGTCTATTTGTAGCTTTATACTTCCAACAGTAGTTTCTACGCTGGAAATAGACCGCGTTTCTCAAAGTAGCAGGTAAATTATTAATGACACTGAAATAAAAGGTCAGATTCTCTTCGCATATCAAAGAAGAGCAGTGATATTTGATAGTCTTGATTCAATTATCGGCTTCTAATTCTGGCACGTATACCTTTATATGAAATTATGTTAAAGAAAATGTCGTGAGGAAATCTACACATTATAGTTCTCTATAGCGTTAACAAAAAGGTCAATGAGTAATCTGTATTAACATTTAACATTTCTTTGTCTATTTTGTCGAAAAGTCGATTAAAAATTGCAAGTCGCGGCTATGGGAAGCGCAACTCGCGCTACCATAAGACTTGTATTAAACG
>DWDX01001840.1:0-17019 GCA_018245675.1 Agara michaeli | reverse complement strand
GACATCGTAAGGAAATCTGCACACCTTAGATAGAAATGTTATAAATTAGATAATATTTTCTGAGGTGTGTGTAGTCTACCAATCCGCACTTGGCCAGCGTGGTGCATTATGGCCTACATGCCTCTCACTATGAGAGGAGACCCGGTCCAGCAGTGGACCAACAAAAGCGTCGAAACAAAAAAATTTAATTGATATTATACCTACTTTATTCTCCTAGTAATTGAATTCCATATTTTTTACACGTATAGACAGTTATCAAGATTGACCTATTCGTATTAACAACACCTGTTACTAAATAAATTCACAGTAAAAGTCCAGATGGCAATGGTGCAATAAATAGGCATTAATATATCATATCTTCTTTCCTAATATTCTTTTTTCCTAATATTATAAAAGTTAAGTAACCGCCAGCATATGTTGTACCTTTAACATTTGTTGTTCGATTCAATTCCAAGCTAAAGTTATCTATAAAAGGATCGCTTATGTATGCAATCCGTTTATGTCTTACCGTCTAAAGGACTCTCCCTCATTTTGCGACTAAATGAGGCTTTGAAAATGCTCCAAAACGAATTGCAGGGATACAAGTAAACTCGGAATCCGCCTACCACAAGTTTTTGAAGCGACCTTCTTTTGAAGTTTATGCCACTGCGGAACGACAATAAACGGTTTAATATTATGACTCTATATTTTATAAGAGTTGATTGAAATTATAATTATTTTATCTATGTATACATAAGACACGATGACATTTGCATTCGATTGTCAAATTTGCCCACCGACTGGCTCCGTAATATACGCCTAAATATAACTATGACATTCAACCATTTTGCATATTGAATGTTTTACGGCGGCACAGTTGTGACTACCTTGGGGAGGAGGCATTGTATGTTATAGACGCTGCTCCTAGCAGCTACCTACTGATTATCGCATTATATGTATAATGGTATTACTGATTCGTAATTTATTCTACACGTAGAGCTTGGTCGAAACAGCATTGCATACCAGCAGAACAATATAAAAATAAAAACGTAAGAATTTCGCATATTTTCTATTTGCCATTTTTCTTAATGCTGTATATAATTTGGTGGGAGCTTTTATTTGTGCGGAATTCCGTTTGAAATACCGAGATCATTAAAAAAATGTTTCAAGTGTTTCCAAGATCCTTTGTGTCCTTTTCTTGTTATAAGATCCAAGCGTCCAAAGAAATTCTTGTTTCATTAATTTGTTTCTCGCGAAAAGTCTACCCCAATTGATACATTGATGTATGGCAGACGTCTCGTGAATGGTTTCAGAATTGTGTATAATTAAATTTAGCAGCACAATTCTTGGCCTGTATTCATTTGGTAATGAAATAAGGTCAATTAACGTTCGGAGGTCCTGGCGTTTTCGGAAATATTGAAATTACTCGAACATAAAGTCCGAAGTAGGATGAATTTTGAAGAAAATACTAGTAGAGACCTTCTATAAGTTACCTACCAACTCATTGTAATGTAATAGTTCAAAGTTCGGAAAGGTAATTGAATTGCAATGTAGAATTTAACTAATTTAATTCTCTCAACTCAATATTGTTTCTTGAAATTCTGACGCAAGGTACGTTCAGGAATATTCGGAGAATACAAATGAAATTAGTATTGATGAAGTATTTTGCAGTCCCGCAAAGCAGTACGCCTAGAGTATCACTGTACTTCAGTGGATTTCTTTAATACAACAATAATGTCAATGACTACGATATTTCACTTAATTTGAGATCATTAAACAATACAAATGATAAACAAACAACTTAAGTATGTCACAATTCATCATTTCAATATAAATTGTATTATATACAGCAGCGTCTTAGATATTGACATCGTATCTATGCATATATATACCTAAAGAGCTTGTGAATACTTAATACAAATTAACTTTGATTAATTGACATAGTTATGACGCGAGTCACGAAGCATCTGTGAAGAGCGGATTACTTGCACTACCTCCGCTTTTGCGAGCGCAAGTTAAACAACAAGGTGTACCCTACTATATGTGTATAATATCAAAATGTTAACGCATCACTGTATTTATCTAAGCAGATATAGGTATTTAGCACCTCTCCCTTCTTTTTCTCTTTGTTTCTGCTATACATATACCAGAACCCAAGGTTGTCTGGTAGAGATCGCTTTTTAGCGATAACACCGCCTTTTGTATATGTCTCTCTGCTGTCTTGTGTATGTCTCTGTCTCCGTATTTTATGGTGTACAATAAAGTACATTTGTATTGTATTGTATTGATACTTTACGTGTACAAAATTGCACATATTTATGTCAATAAAATCCCATGAAAAGGCCATAATGTGAAAAAACGATTTATTTATTTATTTATTGTAACATAGAAGATTCCAAAGGGCGAACTTAATGCCGCATGGCATTCTCTATCGCTCAACCCTTTGGGGATGGTGAAAGGTTGCGATAAGTGATACAGCAAATGGTCACAATTTTGTATATAAGTTTATATAAACATAAAAATACGTAATTTACATCCGTATATAAATATAACATATACATATATCAACCACGTATGATACCTTCACATGCTATACATAAGAAGATATCAAATATACAATATACATACAAATATATTGTACTAATTTGGTGTTGTGACAACAATCAGGCGGCCAGATTAGTCTCTATTGCAAGATACTTTATGTACAAATAATAAGTAGTTTTACAGTCTGTAACTACTGAACCTACCGTTGTGACTTCTATTCCCTCACCGGACAAATATTATTGTGATCAAAATTGTAACATAAAAAGTGAAATGTCACTTACTTATATGTACATATGTATACGTGAACAATCTGCTATCTACTAACTATAAGATAAAGAATTTTATCGTTGTTATAAAGCGAAATAGACTAAATTTGAAATTATTTTTAAACTTGTAAACTACTTAACTAGTTTGCGAAATTGAAATTTCCAATCATTTGTACCGCAAATCGAAACTGCTGCCTTAGGACTAACACGCTATGGTTTGATTATATCGCAACCACAAACACGGTAACGCGCATCGATCGGCAGAATTCGATTATGTAATGTTTTGAAATTCATCGTTGCCGTATTGAAACACTGATGATAAATGAAATTTTGCCATACAAAGACTGGTATTCAACAAGAGTATGAATACTTTTTGATAATTCTATTTCATATTCTCCAACCCCTTCTATTGTCACACTGTTCATATAATGAGAAGTTTACTGGCCATAGTCTGCCCCGCTGGCCAAGTGCGGATTGGCAAAATTCACATACTCGTAGATCTTTCGCAAATAAAGTTTGCAATTTTCTTCACGATATTTTCATTCACTTTTGTACTTTATTTTTCAACGTTGTTTTGAAAAATGGAAAATTAACATCTAGGAAAGAGGAAGACGTTCATTCACTTCCGTTTATCCCGACAGAGTAAGTACATGTTTCAGAGGCTTTATACCTTTCTCTGTGGGAGCTAAGTGCAGCCAAGGACTTTATTCCACCTTTTCATAATAGCGTCCTTTAATAAAATGGCATTACACGGTTTATACACAAAGCGGTACCTACTTACTCTTTGTTAACATTTAACGTTACGCGATTAAAAGCATGATTGTTTCGTAAAGTGATATATTGCCGAACATATTAAAGCAGTCCATACGATATGTTTCTTTAAATAAATAGTTATAATAATTTTCTATGTGTAACGTTTTAAAAATATCGTCTTTAAAACAATTCAGTTATATGGAAACAAAATATATAGCTAAGTATCTATAAATATCTGTAGCCGTTAATGTGATTTAAAGTATTTCGTACAATATTGTCTATTTTGGTCATCAAGTTACTATTTTTTTTTCGTACGAAAAATAAGCACTTATAAAAATAACAAAGTTCGTCATAGCGACAAAGGACTCGCAACTTTTCAAGCCTTTGGTATATGTTTCCGCCGCAAATATGTACTTATCTTTGCAGGGTAGCCATAACATCAACCTCTTGTCCGGAATCCAGCTTGTGTGCAGAAATAAAAAACCGGAAACTTTTAGTTCGACCCTGAGAGTTCCTTTAGCTTCACCGTCGCTCACCCCGCCACGATTATTTTGCCCCTGCCATGACAAGTCGGAAACCTTTTCGGGGAGGTTTTAATTGTCAGCTTTTCTACCCTTCTATTGAATACATTTATCGTGATCCAGTAATTTTTTGGCCCCAAACCGTGACTTGTGACTAAATATGTATACCTATATCGATACTGCCGGCACAGTTATGTGCTCATCTGTGGGCGTGACTTTGTTCAGACACTAACATTTCATGTGTATGTATAACATAATCGTCACATGTTATGAAATTACTCAATGAATAACTTACATTTTTAGATATAGACAATTATGTAATACACGTAGGTTATATTTTTCATTTAAGTTTAGGATTATTAATAACAGTAATTTTATAACATAACAAAACTACTATAATATTAAGATTTAAATTTAAATCATGCGCAATTTATCTAAGGTTATTGCATAAATTATATACTGATAAAAGATATTTTATTAGCGCACAATCTCGACAAAATTAATGTTGTCTGTATAAAATAAATGATATGTCCATTACAAATCCAATACAGAAAAGATAACATATAACGCATTGGCACAACCGACCCTACATCTAAAGTAAATAGCATCTCAGTATTTTAAATAACGTTATCAAAGATATTGGATGTGCGCATTGAATGACGGTCTAATATATTATAACAGCCTTCATCCCTTAGCCATTATTTTACTTTTTTGGTTATTTGAACCGGAAAATTGCGTGCGCGTTTCTGAAAAACTGGTTTGTCCGAAGAGACAGCTGCGCATGAAACGTAGTTATTTCACGACTATGCCCTTTAGGATCCATTGTGTGCTTTTAGACGTGAGATGAAAAGTAGTTGTATTACTAAATTAATATCAAACTCGTTAGTAAGAATTCATAGAGTGAATTTCTGTTTAAATGAGTGAATAGAAAATAGTCGGTTATTTGGATGAATCTGTAATTTTTGCATATATACTGTTGTAAATAAATAAATAAATAATTTTTTTAATGTTCTGGATTAAATAATAAATTACGGATCTTTTTTTCTTAAATAAAGATTATATTATGCTTAAGAGAAATGCTAACGCTACATAATCCAAAATATTGCCTGACTGTAGTGAATTAAAGGGATACTAATAAATCTTTTTGCGATCTCGAACAACTTTTATCAACAAATTGATTACATCCGCCCGGGTTTCTGGACCTTTTTCTTTTGTGTGAAGCCCTATGAAAACATTTATTATCGTCTTAAAGCTCTTTGTACCAAACCGATTTCAGGATGAATACCACTGGACTCGATGTCGACAGTACCCTGTTTGTTAAATATAGGGATCGCTAGAGGCATGGACATAAAAAGGATCTTTATTTGTAAACTAAATAAGCCCATGATCCTTGTTTTTTTACTCGAGATAAATTTAAAAAATGTAAAAAACCTGTTCACATCGAAATATTTAGATAAGTTGTAGCAATTCTTAAATTAATTGTTAAATTGATTGATATAAAGAAACACATTATGTTTTTAAACACACATACAAATGTATGTGAGAACATCTTAATAACGTGTTCCTTGTAAATAAAACACATGTCGTGCGATTATTTCAAGCATTTATTCAATTCAATCCAAAAATAGTCAATAAGTTGATGTCGCCCAAAGTGTTCGGCTCATCTGTAAAGATTTATGCGATTCCACTCCTTCCTCTCCATTCAGAGTACATATTACATTCATATAGGTACCTTTAAACAGATTTCGGGTCGTTGCTTTTCTGTTACCGAATGAATTTTTTTACAGTTCTATTTACTGTTTAAAAAAAATCACGATATTCATCGAAAAATAACGAGTGACGTATAAAGTGGGCATTATAATACAGTGATGGTCCAAATAAAACAAACATAATCAAATAATTGTTTGGAAACAATTCCATTCACAGTATAATCCTCAAATCAATTAAGTCAATAAATTCAATTATATATCTGACATCTTGAATAACTCCTCACCGGGTGATAACTTGTTGAAGTATCTATGGTAAAGACAATTAATTAAAATCGATTATAAAATATATCCTACAAACAAAGACTGAAACTTGAATGATTTATTAAATCAACATCAAGGGATAACTTTGTTACTTGTTTTCTATTTAATTTTATGGAAATTATTGTTGATTTATCGCACTTTTCTCACAACTAAAGCATTGTTGGTTACGAATATCACAATAATAAATGGAGCGCACACCAAAACGTACAGAAATTTCTAATAAATAGTATTTGAATTCTGTTTACAAATAAATATATGAAAAATGACCTTTTTTTAATATAACTAAGTTGGCAATTTAAAATTTGTTACTTTATCTAATACCTATACGTATAAGCTATAGCCCATCAATAAACCAGGTAAAACAAGGTAACATTTCAGTTTACAATAATAAGGCATACACTTTAAAAATTGAATTGAGCAGTTACAAATTTTTATTTTAAAGTAACTGACAGATTTCATCAAATTTTAAAAAATAAAACAAACATTATACATGATTTTGAACGAGCAAAAAACCATCTTAAAGCAATTTAGCTTGATGTCAAGTCGGCAATAGCATAGAGAACGGAGACAACTCAATTACAGGGCTTGTCCACTGTGCTTCTACATAAGAAGTGGCGAGACGTTGGCGCTACCACAGACCGAGTATGTGTAAAACTAGGAGTGACATAAAATAAATAAACAGTTCTCGCTTATTATTACCCCAGTGTATTACGTTCGTAAAAGTTATTTATTTATTGATGGCAGAAAATTTGCGAGGAACCGCAATTGTTGTCTAAAAGCTATAAAAGTAAGTGCGCAAATTTTGTTTTAAACATTTTAAAAAATACGCACTATATCAATAACTCGTCTGAGTTGAAATAAATAATACAATTGAATATGTTCTATTATATATTATAATCAGGATCAAAAACTTTAATTATAGTATAACGAATAGATGTATGACTTTTTACACTAGTCAGTCTAGAATGCAACTTGCTGGTAAATAGTGACTTTTGCACTTTAAACACAGAAATAGATGTTAAACTACTCGTAATACTTTTCTTCAAAATCATTAGCGATGAATTTACCAAGAAAGTCAGATACGGAGTTCTGTAGGAAAGACATAAATAAAGCTTTTTCAATGTTAGCAAGGTTCAAAGTTCAAAGATTGGCCAGTTATTTAGGACTACAATTGCTAGCACCATTTGCGTCATTTGCAGACCACCTATAATGGATGAATGTTTGTTGGTATGTTTTATTTAAAAACACAATCGTTCAACGAGTGGAAAACTAGACTACTAGAGGTGAAGTCTGTGTGGATTTATCTTAATTCCCCGGTTCAGTGATGAAAGGAAGACATTAGCAACTCATAACAGTCACCTTGGCAAAGACGGCACAGAACATAGCTAGATTCAGTGTTTAAACAGACCATAGACAGTATAGTTACATACATGACTTGTAGGTCCATATACATATATAATCTATTGATCTGTTTATATTACGAAATTGTTGTAGCCTTGTTTTCAATATTATGTACTCGTAAGTTTGCAATTCGTACGGCTCTAGCCATATTTGAGATGGTCGTGTCTCGTTGTATAGATTTTTGAAGTGAAACTTTTTTGCGCGCATGCGGGTAAAATTGTTACGGATAAAACGACACGAAAATGTGAAACGTTTTTATCCAAATAGAAGAAGAGAGCGATAGAGAGTGAGAAAGGAAAGAAATTCGTTAGATAGTTAGGAAATTTATAGTCAGATGACCTTAATCTTCTTGTCTTATTTCAGTAGGAATCTATTATCTACGAAAACGACTGGTTTGTGGCCGAGACATATTAAATATAATTGTTGGAGTATTTGCAAATTCAATTTTTGAGAAAATATTGAAGTACATAAAATTAAACTTTACTGTTGTTGTTACCTTATTGCTACACTGGTAGAGTTAAATAACTTTTGATCCATAAGTCTTCGGCAATCCACTGCTAGCTCTCCTCTAGTAAGTGTCACTTCCGTTCGTTGATCGCCTAAGAATATAGGGTAACGAGCTTTTCGAAAAAAAGGCGTTAACAGTCCTTCAGGTGGTGACACCTCTAATGTTCGAAGATGGGCCGTTTGCCTGTTTGTGAACTTTTACAAGAAAAATCCATTTTATATTTAGATTTTTTCTTAAATCATCAATCTACATAGTAACAGATTCGAATGAAATTTGATGTATGTATAAATTTTATGTGTATGGAATTTATAAAGATATTTATTAGCCACAATTTTATATTGAATTTATTATATATTTTTAAGTAATAAAAAAATCTATTAATATTGTTCTGTTCAAATTGCTTTCGTTAGCACCAGATGAGAAAGAACGAATAGATTAGCATTCGTTCAGAATAAATTAAATTTTAACAAGAGATTAATCACCTTTTCGCTCGAGATACCTTTAAGGTAATTTTACACAGATCGTCTTTTAAGAATAACCGGAAAAATATTTCGTTCATTTTCATTCATTTTAATCTTTCCATTAATATTACGAAGCAACGTTGAATACATCAAGCGTGGGCGAACAATTTTTGTGACAACAATTTTCTACATCCCGACAAGTAGGTACCTACAGACGAGCGGTTGAGTGCAGACAGAGATATTTGGCACTCGGTGCTTTCTGCCTACCTTGGGGACCTGGCGTGATGGTATAATAATAATAATAATATAAATTGTGGTTACTATTCTAACCCCCAAAACTTTTACAACACGAAATTCGAATACGGCTGGGCTACTAATTTGGCGGAGTAAGATAGATTAATCAGTTTAAATTAATTCAGTAGAATTAGCAAAGCCGCACGTAGTTTGCGAGAGAACAGCGTAATCCGCTCACTGAGGAGAGAACGGAAAAGCTTAATTAACTACCTTGTTTTATTTTAAGATACTCGTATAATTAATTGTAAGATACAGGATAAAACCAATCATTTATATTCGGTTTAACTAATAAAATTTCAAGATACCTACCTCGTACCTCTTACCGTACCTACTCTCGCTCGATTTATATTAGATTTACGCAATGAAATATTTCAGTGTAGCAAATATATATGTATAACGATTCACCTATGAAATGCCTATGTGTTGTAGTGACAATATTTTTATGATATAGCCTTCCTTAGGTGCGTAGGATGGACCGGACTATTTGTGCAAAAATATACTAACGTACTCAATATATGTATGTCTGAAATGGATGAATTTTTTCTTTCATTTGTATCCGATAAATTCTTGTTCCTTCAAGTGTAATTGCTTATTACTTGGAATACGTAAAAGCGATTTAAGTATTTACCTCAAACGAGCAAAAGTAATTCTCTTTCGATTTCCCCTCCCATCGTATATGGGAAACATTTTTAGCTCACAGCGAATATTTCAATTACTTGGCGGCTGCTTGTTGCGCTCCGAGTCAATCTTCATTCCACAAGCGCCTCTCTTTATGTAATTGAAAACAGGTTTGCATCTTGAAACACTGTGAGAGCACTTAAACCTAGATACAGCATCTCTACATCAGGCGATTTTGTATGAAAATTGACCAATACGCACGATTAGTCTCTTTTGATCCCGGAATTCAATATAGCGTGCAGCTTATATTAAATGTTTTTTTTTTAAATATCAAAATTTGAGTAAAAGGCATATTTATTTTAAATTATTTAAATGTTTACTTCAAAAAATATATATATACAGAACATTAACCACAGCTCATTGATATTTTCAATATCTTCACCGCCCACGTACTCCTACATACATTTCTCTGCTCGAACGAGTCACTGAAGGCGTGGAACAAAAAACCGCCTCTGTAGCAATTAATGAATTTTCATAATCACATTAACATTTTTACCGCCAACGCGATCAAAGCGCTTGTGTAACTTAACTCCAGGCATCCCTAGTATTAACAGTGCTCATTAATGAGAGATTACAAAGTGGTTGCAGCCTACATGATACTTTTATATATCCAAAAATTCAAACACGTATATTGGACACATATACGCCCGTATGATCATTTCACAATAAAATGAGTAAATTAATGTGTTATAGTTAAAACGGTAGTTCTATTTGCAGACTTTCATACGGAAGTCGGGTAATGTATTAAAAATTTACGATAATGAAGGGTATTAAAATCCTAAAGTACTTTGTTTCGTATAAGTTACTACGCTCGCGGCTTCCCACGAGTTTATGAATAATATAACTGACGATAAAATATCTTTATAACTATTGGAACGTTTACACGGCCGAAGTACCGAACTGATGTTGATGAGACCGTGCGGGCAGCATAGATCAAGGGCAAGGGCCCTATCTAATCTAGGAGCAGTTGACTGAAACATTCAATGAATACACGTATACTGTGATGATAAGAGGCAAATGTTTTGTTACGCGCCAAGTTATTTCATGATCAGATTAATTAATCAGACCGAAATTTGAATATATTCGTTACGTGCCACTTAGGATCAGACCGCTTTCACAATTAGACCCAACCCGTTGGTACCGGGTTATGGCTTTCTCTTTTAATCAAACGATCCACACGTAGGAAATTTCACTCCAACAGATACTGCTATTTAGCGATAAGAGTAAATACTATACGAATTCAAATAACGAAAACTGATAATTTGCTTCCAAGAGTCATGATTACTTTTTAATTTAAAACTTCGCACTATATTAATATATATATACAACTTTTCGTTGCATGTTCCAACTATTTTTAAATCACTTCTAGTTTATAGCCAAACACATGTCTACCGATAGTTCAGTGGCTATTCATGCAACCGCAGTGAATGCTTACATGATTCGTCGCTTAGTAAGTTACAAACACAGCAGAACTCCTGCTGTTACAATATTTACAATATTTACTGATATTATAAATAAGTTAGTGTCGCTGTTCGTTTCACTTTCCCAGTTAATTGATTCAATATAATTACGAGTATTACCACGAACAAGTGCCTATATGATCACGCCCACGTGTCGTCGACATCGTTCAATCAAAGGTTGAATACACTTTAGATCAGGTTGCTGAAAGTAAAGTGGAACACGGACAAATGCGCAGATCAAAGATTTCAAGTATTCTCTATCAAATTTTATTGCCCTGAAAGGGGGACAATGTTTATAATTTCAGAGGTTACAAATCTGTCTCGTTTTGTTAAAGATGAGTATGTGGGGGCTATTCGTCTCCGATTTCGCAGCAACCCGCTCTGTATAGTGAGGCTGAGCCTCTGCGCGAAATAGTCTCCAGCCCTTCGGTCACCAGAGGCTATAACAAGTTTAAAAAGTAACTTAATAAACTAACTTTTCTAACTTTATCTAACTTATATTCTATTAATATAGCCAAAATTGCACATGTGTATATCTATACATATACACTTGTAACGATGCAACCCTTTTTAGGTTCTAGATACTGCTTTCTAGTTATAAGTATCTGGAAAACTCGATAATAATCCGATGCGATAAGGGCGGATTGTTGGAAAAGCGGGTTAGGAGTCAACTCAAATATCGGATGTTTTCATATATCTTTAAGACTTCCCAGAAGTTTTAATGACTATTTTCTAAAAATATCCGATTTCTTATCGTGCCTTTCGAAACACGGAATTATTCTCAACATTTGGTCGCTGTATATTTGACCGCCCAGATCCCCACTTCACTTTGACGAGTTACTTACAATCTATAATCATTGAATTCAAACAATTTATATCGACGTGTATGGAATTATAAAATACAATGCGGCGATCTTGCTTCTTAGTGTCATTCTTATAATTTAAACAGAAATAATCTGAACACGTATGAAAATATATAACACTACTAAATACATACCTATAATCTTCATTGTGCTCTCAAGCACAGCAATTTACAAATATGAATTTTTGATGCACAATCTTTCCTCGCATACGCTGTTTTGCTCTACACAAGAATAGCATGTGTTCCTGCAAAATATATATTGCATTGCGTATAAATAATGTACCTAGATTGCATTATGGCACTTGTTACACAATAGTTCATGTTCCTTAAAATCGAAAAAACACTTCAATTGTGTCTTCTTTTATCTTTTACAGCTGATAATTAGCAGCAAATATAAGAATACGAACATTCTAAAAATACTTTGTGCCATTTTCTGTCAACGCATTCATCGGCAGTGTTGGGCGTATGATTCTTCTGCACCTAATGCTGAACTCGAAGTATACTCTACCACGCTGCTCCACTGTGCGTTGGCAGACACTACATTCAACGCATTGTGAGAAGAATAAAATAAACCTCGTACACCGCTAAACGTAGTTGCGGAGCTTTTATTAATAAAATATTTGACTATCAAAATATATTCCCTTGAGCAAACAATGCTAACAAACCGCCCTCAAAATAAATGCTCAAATTTCATCGTTCATATATTGTGTGTTTTTGAACTTTAATCCCCCGAGCCAATTAATATAGCACTCACATGTTAACGGAAAAGGAGGGGTACCTCTTTCATACTCATTAGCGGAACAACATTGCTTGTGCTGGTGTTTTCCTGTAATTAATGGATGTAATTTTAACAAAAATGAAATATAACAACGCATCAGTAACTCATGTCATAGATAACGCTTTCTACTACGTAAATCATACACTATTAAGAACATAAAATATCCGAACCACATCAGACTACTCGCTGAAGATAACAGTTGATTGTCTTATAATTGTTAAATGTATTTTCCCAAGTTCATTTCTGAGAACTGTGGTTACCAACATTTTATTTGTATTTTCCCCTTTCTGGTGTTTCTCGTGTTCTCTCTCAAAGTTCCATAAAAATGTCGCCAAGAGTCCTACAAGACTATGAAGGCGTTAATAACGTCTCTGGAATGCAAATACAATGCACGTAGTTCAACTTCCTGCTTACGAGCTTTTGATATTAAAATGGTATGTATACGCAATCTCGTTTGAAAAACATATATAATATATTTAGCTATAAAAGATATTACCCATTAGCATCACTTTTTGCCAACTTACAAGCTCATATGACGCGCCATTCGTCATTCTACCCGAATGTCGGGTACGGTATTACAGCATTTATTACAGTCAAAAGATTAATAGGAAATACTCCCTCCCGGGTGTTTCGCGCAGTTTTTCCTCGCAAGCTGCCAAATAAGATGACAATCATATTAGCGCTTGTTGATTTGGTATCGTTATTTTATGTCGAGATTTATTGTTCGCTTTTTACATTTCTTGTTTCTAAAAACAATTAATTAATTAATAATGTAACTCGGTTTACTGTCGAGGCGTTATTAACTTAACAGCATAATAGAATTAGAAATTAATTTGTTACGGTCGTATTCGAAAATTATCATTGATAAGCCGATAGCGTTAACATTGATGTTCTTGATTGAGGGGTGTGAAAGGCAAACATTTACTCGTGGGCATCCCAAATAAGTTCTTGAATGCAGCTAAAACCGTACGCATAGAAGAAACTATGATTCTTGTAGTTATACTACAAATTCTCAAATTAGCATTGTTTGTTATCATAGTATGTTTGTTTATAATTGAATTGGGCTTGCCTTTCTGTATTACCTTAAAATTAATTGGCAAAAAGGTAATACATTGCGGGTGTCCGTAATTCTGCCCTACGTTTCGAAGTTATGTTGTTGTAAGCTACAAAATAACATTCCATTGTTGGATACAGATATCCTATCACAATGAGAAAGTTTAATTTCATAGCACATAAGGCAGGCCGATTGCGTATTAGTACTTATCATGCATGGAGAACGTCGTGGAGAACTTAATGGAGAACTCAGAGATATAGTACATGATCTCGCCAGGCATTCAATGCTAATTTCCAATTTTCGCTAAGCTTGCGTATGTCATAGAACAGTTGTGCTTCATACGAGCTGTGCTTCGCGGGCTTACCCGCGTAAATCCCGGGCCCGTGGGAATTTAGGGATAAAAAGTTGCCTATGAAGTCCGCTATCTTCCAGTTAAAGTCCCATTGAAATCGGTTCAGCCATTGTAAAGATTAGGGGGATAAACAGAAAGACAAACAAACAAAAATTAAAAAAAAGGGTTGTTTGTGTTCTAGTATAGTCTAAATAATTATAAACACAGTTATTTTGAAATCGCCGAGAGACACTTCCATTTTATTTACATAGTTTAAAATGTTTCTGATAAATGTTTTAATCCAGCGAAAACATTGTTTTCCTTAAAAGTACATTCTTAGATTACGGTTTTAGCAACTTATTATGTTGTATAATATATCCCGTCGATATCAATGTCTCAATACAAATCCTACATAATAAAAAGCACTTACATTTAACAAGACGTGGCACAAACCTTGAACTCAAAAGGTTCTTTACACATGAGTGTCATTTATCAGCGCGGACCGAGAGAGGGATTCCTGAAGCCTAATCAAACAAATCAGGGCCCCCCGTTTGACCCGTCCCCAATTAATCTGTTTAACTACAAAATCTTTATAATAAAGTACTAACGTAAATGGATTAATGTTTTACACCTGAACATTATAATGAAATGAAAATCTTATATATAAAAATGCTGTGTCACGATATTTCAATTGCAACATTTTTTATTGCAAATTAAATGTCTTCAACGCATAGCCTAAACTACTGAATCTATGAACTTGAAATGTAAAGAGAGGGTTCTATAATGACGTATGCTCTAAAGAAGGATTATTTGATATTCCCTTCTAAAGGAGAAAAATAGGGGTTGAAAGGTTGTTTCTAAATCAGACATTTGAATCAAGAACGTACATAAGCCCATGTATGCATTAATTGCATTGTCAAGCGCTTGCATTAATTCGCTATATGAAATTCTAAAACTGAGTGTTCAATATTATTTTA
This sequence comes from Agara michaeli, assembly GCA_018245675.1. Taxonomy (NCBI): domain Eukaryota; kingdom Metazoa; phylum Arthropoda; class Insecta; order Lepidoptera; family Hesperiidae; genus Agara; species Agara michaeli. The sequence continues at coordinate 2,122 of DWDX01001840.1, read as the reverse complement.
TTTATTGCTTATAATATTTAACGCTTCTTGCAAGACACTACTATAGCCTTGTCTAAGAAATCGTCGCTTAAGTAAATTTAACGTTGAAATGACTTTATATTTATTACGTTTTAATACAATATTAGACGACAAGTCTTTATTTATAGACGCTAACGTACAACTTCAATTTGCTCATTTCGGTTATATAATGCCTGAATTGTGCCGTTTTTTCGATTTATATAAATGTTGTCTGAAGGTAATGAAATTTATTTGACGCCAACACATTTAAAATGTCGCGTTTATCTTTATTTGATGCTTATATATAAATTAATTTTTTAGTCGTGCGAATTTAATATCCTTAAATTATAAGTACCGAAAATGGTAAAATATTCAGCTAGAACTTAAGAGGGCATTTGATATGTCTAAGATCGATAACAAACGGTTTGCTGCTTATTCCATGAAAAGTCTAATTGCTTCTAGTATGCACAGAGCACATTTTCTTGTAACGAGAAAATAAATTAAAACGTGTTTTTCCGGGGAAATGAGATCTTTTTTGATGAGATCATGCCGTGCATTACAATGTATGTATTTCAATGCCAACCTATGCAAATTAATCAATCAGTACTGAAACCTCTGCCTTTGCTTTGACGTATCACGGACGGAATATTAATTGAAAAGTAAAGCCAGAATAAGTAGGTACGTCGACCGTAAAGTTATTACTTGGAAAAATGAAAAACTTTTCAATTTATGTAACGGTGCTTGCTGTTCTACTTCATAAACAACAATTTAAGCAAGTGTACGTTGTTACAAAATATGGCTTGAACAATTTCATTTTGTTCGCATCTTGCATAGATACTAAACTTTGTACTGTCTATAAGTAGCGGGGGTAGAATTTTAGCAAAAAGATATTTTTACATAGACATATTATTTTATTTTTTCATCATCTCTCATCTCTCGGTAACCAAAATATGGGAAAGTAATAAAATTTTGATTGTTTGACAATAAAAATAATTAGATAATCAGATCAAATATTTTGCTATCAGTGATCGTACGTAAGTAAAAATATTTGTAATATTTATCTAATAAGCTATAAATCAGTAAAGACTCATAAAAGAGTAATATGCTTGGAAATCTTTTTCATTTTGCTTCGTCATTGTGTGCACAATGCAACCTTCATCCATCAGACGAAGAAGCATAAAGCTAGCTTTATTTTGACATCGCCTGAACCCATGTTATGAAACTTGCCGCTATCCTTTATGAAGGTACACCTAGCTGATTACTTTATAGTTTATTTTACAACATGTATTATTTAATATGTTACTAATATCTCATCTTGCAAAGCCTTAACATTCAGCTTCACCTCCTTCTTAAGATTGAAGAGTAGATGACGATAAATTTACAAGAAGTATTATGAATAAAAAAATTAACAATCATTTTCATCTGGTCTATAAGTAATAGGTATTTAAAGCATCAAAAAATTTATTTGCAGTAATCATATAAAGGAAATAAAAACAGAGTGAAAAAAACAGCAATTCACATTATGTATCCAATGGTACCTTCCCTACTGCTTTATCACAACAATCACATGTAACCAAAGTTTGTTATAGAATGGGTGTATTTTGTTGACGTTATTAATTCCAGGCGGTAATTAATGTTCCCGAAATCGTACGCATGTATCCCAAAGATTAAGCCCTGCAAAACATTTATGAAAAGAAAATCATAAAAGAAAGAAAAATAAATAAATAAATAAATAAATAAAAAAATAAAAAATATAAAAAAAATCATCTTGGTGCGTTGCGATATGTTATGTAATTATTTTTCTATAACTTCGTATTACTTTGATCAATCTGCACACGTCAGCGTCAGTGGATATTAGATATGTGTTATTACTGCTCAAAATAGGCGTGAAAATGAACGTAAGGTTTTTCGGATAGACAAATTTAAATTTAACTAACATTCTATCAAGCTCTTTATCAATCTATATTTTCATTCAATGGACAAAATTAATCTCGCGTATTTAATAAAAATCACAGGATTAGTTATAAATTCTGGCCTCGAACTGTCAATTTTATAGTACGTAACATCACGCCTGTAATCCCATAAGGGGTAGGCAGAGGAGTGTAGTACACCCCCACATTTCACC
>DWDX01001839.1:0-17023 GCA_018245675.1 Agara michaeli | reverse complement strand
CCAACCCGGGATTCGAACCCGGGACCTCCCGATCGGCAGTCGCGCTAGCAACCGCCCGACCAACGAGGCGGTCAAATGTGAAATTCGTTTCTAATATACCATGAGGAAAAGTTGCAAAATTAACAGTGAGATAATGTTACGTAACCGTAAGCGTCGCAAGTGGCCGGTCGATCGTAAGACTTCGTTAATCATTTCTATAATCCCAGAGACAAGCGCGCGATACGGCGCGAACGACCGACGTGTAGATACTAAATAAGGCACGAAAAACGAAGTCGACCGCGCACGAGTCGCGCGAGTTTTTGCGGCGCGGCGTGCCGGACCGCAAGTGGACGCGGCGCAGATAAGAGGTATCTCCGGACACGACGGGTTATCTGTTTAATCTTCATGCGATCGAGTGTCGAGTCACGCGATTCATAAAATTAACAACGGCATCGTATAATGTAACGTAACAATTGTGAAACATAGTAAAACGATTCGTAGAGTAGGTGCGACAGGCTGACGGGGGGGGGGGGGGAGCTGCGATCGAGCCGCTACAGATAGAGGAGCAACCGCGAGAGTACGAGGATGAGGCAGAGAACGAACGGATAAGATATCGACTGTGGTGGGGATTTTACAAATACATCTACCGATCAATTGTCGACGGAACGTAGGCTTTGAATTTCATGATTTGGATAACAAAGTGACGTTTTTAATCTCGGACCACGTAAACGAGTCGCGTACGAAAGCTAGTCGAGTCATAATTCCTTTCACATTTAGTTGCAAAAAGTGAACAAAAACCGTCCGTACGCGACACGCCACGCACATACAGTCGACGCCGGACTACCGTCGAACGTTGTCGAACATCACGAGCACCGGCGAGCGTCTAGCTGCGATATAGCGAGACGCGGCGTCGACGAGGCCGGCACGCGAACACGTAATGGAAAAGTGTTCGAGCGCATTTATAACGTACTCGGCTAGTACGGTCGAGTGGAACATCCGGGCGGTGCGACCCCACGGGCGGCGCGGGCTATCGCGGGTCGCGCGTGTCTGCCGCCGCCGGGGGCACGTAAACAGTGACACCGACGGAGCCGTCGTCGCCGCAACTCTCAAAATAAACATTCGTTTACTCGCGCGTGCAGTACCACCGCTCACGTGTATTGTAAACGAGCCTTTTATTGTGCAACGCTCCCCCGTGAATATGTATGTACGCGTCAAATTTAATTTATAAAACAAAAGCCAGTCGTGACCGACGCGAAAATGTCTAACCCCATAACAGTGGATCGACGCTATCTGCGATATCGACGGTGACACGACTGCGAGTACAACGCGAGATAAGATTGGAAGGTAAAAGGAAAAAATAACGAGTACCCGCCGGGCGTAATGTGACCGGCGGAATATAAAATGTAGATAACACTATCGCTAATGGAAACTACGAGCCGAAGAATCTTTCGACGCAATTGTACGATAAGAGAATTCGCGTTAACTGTTTACGATTGCGAAGGATTTTACCGATTGATCAGTTTTAATGCCTTAATTCCTTTATCGACCTTCCACGCGCACGATAAACTTCGTTGGCGTTCGATTCGATACCGAGAATATAATTTCGTAGTCTTAGGACGGGACTTCTGTGCGTTAAGAATTTCACCAAACAATCTCATCGCTATCTAATCGATGACAAATAAAAACTCGTTTACACTATTACAATATTTTTATGGTTGCGACACATCGACCGTCGGTACCACTTATATTAGCTATTGAAAAGTAACAATGGAGCGTTACAGGGGACGTATTTATCACCACAATTCTTCTTACGTAAAAAAGTGAAACACCCATATACCGAACATCCTTATTCAATAACGCGTAACAAACGACGTTCATAAAGTAAACGTTACTTATAAAAGTAACTAAGCGTCGACGAGAGGCGCGAGGTACCGCGGAAGGCTCGGCAATGTTCGATCGGTAAACAAACCGCGCGGGCCCTGACCGCCGGCGTCCGGACCCTCGGTCAGTGTTTACAGTGAGACGAGGTGCTACACAAATATAACCTGTACACGGTTTACGGAAGGATTAAGGCAGATGCGTGCCGTCGACGCGTCGCACGGTAGCCACGTATTTGTGAAGCTAATTTTATTGATACCGATTAAGTCTTTGTAATTTATTATTTATTTTATATTTATTGCAATTTTATAGATAAACTTAGCAGATAGACGGTTTGCAGACGTCGCGAGGAGGGATGAAAATGTGAACGATCGCAGGACTTACTTTATCGACATAACAATGTATGAAACTTATAAAGTCTAGTGCACTTCTAATACGCGTCGAGTTAAGTGCACTCCAATTAGTAATGCACTCGCCGTACTTCATATTATTATTATAAAACCGACCACCGTTTACAAGTAGGTAACATACACTGTTATATTTAAGCACGCTGGTCGCAGACGTTTTGGAATTCGATTCCCGACCTGGCCGTTATCTGAATGTTCGATTTACTTATTAAAATTTTTTAGGAAAATTTTGAGACACTACCGTAATAAACAGACAGCTATCGAATTTTACACGTAAACGTTTCGAAATACATACATGCGTGGATAATTTCACACGTGGACGGGTTTAATGACCGTCGAAGTCGAAGTCGAAAACATTGAAACGAACGACGCCAGACCGACGCGTGCGATTCGCTACCGAGTGCAACCTTAGAAGTGTCGCTCGTACAGAAGCTACTGTAAGACCTCAACGGAGAGATCGTTACGACGCCGCGTGCGCCGCCCGCGAGGTCCGGTGTACGTCGTTATACATGAATATAAATAAAGCCGCAGTCGATGCGGTATCGCGAGGTCCGCGAGGTGAACGCGGATGACATTCGAAGCGCAAATTATCCTCCGGGTCGCGAGGTCGCGGGGTCGCCGCCGTATCGGTGCGATCGAAACGCACTGCTCATTACGATTATCTCGAGAGCGACAATGTCGGCGAGAGGTCGAGTTTATTTCGCGTAGAGCTCCCCGCCGAGACGACAATAGCGGACCGATAAGGAGATACCCGCGACGAGAGCCGAGGCGGCCGTCGTGATGTAATATGCAAGTATCGACACTTCAATACACCGCGTACATGTATGTGGGTCGCAACGGTTTCAGATAAGAAGACGGTGTACGCGAATGCAATTTCAACGCGGATAATAAAAATGATAAATCGATCATCGAAACGCATGACATAGCTATGCAAAGCGACGAAAAAAGGGGGGAAAACCGTGTAATATTTCGCGATTATTAAATATCCGATAAAATTATCTCGATGCAAAGTGCATTACGCTTTGTTTTATTATTGATGAACAGAAGGAAGTTTGATATGATATTCAGCTCTAGCTGCAACGAAGATAAGATAAGATAAGATACGGCCTGAACATTCGTGCGGCGCTTCGCGCGCCTCTCGACGCGAGTGGCTGTAATTTGTTTACATTGTAATTTATTTATAACTGGCTTCGACCCGCGACTTCGTTCGCCCGGCTCCGTCCAACAGCCGGCCACCCACCGTCCGGCGCGGGAGGAACCCCGCGACTATACGTTTTAAATCCTCTAATATAAGTATTCACATCGATCGATCCGATCCCCCGTAACATTATAATCATTATCAACAACGAGATCAGCGCATTCACCAGCGAGATCGTCCACATGCTGATCTACACACAAACTGCAGCCGGCCGGTGCGTACGTACTCGATACAAACGGGAGAGTTCGTTATTGACACACAGATAAGAGCGACGTATTATTCGGCGTACAATTCGTAACCCCCCCCCCCCCCCACCTCCGCGTGTTAACCAAACACCACTCAGACACCTATGCAAACAACACGACCTCCACATTTTGTGCCACAAACGCGTGCGTCATCGGTGTCACAATCACCTGAACACACATACGATCTGTGCGTTCGCTTTACGTGGACGCGCGAAAGCCTACTTTCATCGGCTACCCGCGAGGGGGGAGGGAAGGAGGGAGGTCGAGAGAGAGCGAGAGAGGGAGGGGAACCGCAGTGACCCGTCATCGATAATAACGATAAATAATAATTAAAAACGGTCGCAAACAACCATTCGGTACACGTTGCACAAAAAACCTTAAGCTAGGCGTCGCGCGGACGTCCGGCCGCTCGCGACCGCAGTGTTACTTCGCTAACTGCGTACAACGATCACATCGTGCGCGATAAACGTAGTTACGATAATGGCTCGTTTCAATATTGTAAGCGAATTTATTTCGTAAACACGAGGTGCTCGACCCCAGATACTGAATAGGTCGAGCCAAATATCTAGTGGTACGGGTTCGCCGTGTCCGGTCCGCGGGTCTGCTCGCTTCGTTTCTTGTCAACTCTTGAAGTGCAATAAAATAATTTTTGAATATATAATTGTCAGTTATGTTTCCATTTATTTTTTCTGTTTTACGGTAAATATTAATTTTTGTGAAAGCACTACGAACATAAGACCGACTCGGTGGAGCCATCAATGTCGAGAGGGCGTATGCATCTTACCAGTACTGCCATAAAGGCTCTCAAACGTCACCGGTCCGGTCACGACCGGCGCGACAGAACGCAATCCACTTATTAAGGAATACGCAGCGTCCACGATATTATTGATTAATCGGTATTCATATCATTAAAACGTCGACGAGATTACTATTATTATTATTATTATTATTATTATTATCGCGCGGGGGGCGGGCCCCGGCGTCCGCGAGCGGCGATCGCACGTGTCATTCCAAAATCGATTCCCGACGTCGAACAGCACGTAGAACCATTCACCACGACGACACCGCTCGCGGCGCGGTCGCGAGTCCAACGCGGCACCGGCTCACCGGACGGCGGGAGGTCGCATCGGCGCGGCGCGCGGCGCTCCACTGCACCCGGCCGCCGCCCGCAGCGCCGCCGCCCGCCGCCGCGCGCCGCACTCCGCCGCGCGCCCGCCCCGCACGCGTGGTGCAATATCGTTTCGTACTAGCGATCGCAATTCGTTCCGATCGAAGTTGGAAGAATCGATCTGACCTTCGTCGTAACGAAAACGACACCGATATTTCCTTGTAGTTTCCGTTTGACATCGATAACGTTCAACGAAAACATTCAATGTTCTATTTTATCAACAAATCGCATTCGCACAGACGGCCCCACCGTCGGCCAGTCTGGCTCGACGTCTTTAGGATGTGTCGATTACTATCTATGCCGCGTGCCGGTAGATGTGGATCGCCCTCGGCGCGGCTCGCGGCCGCGGCGTGCGACCGCCGGCCGGTAGTGTTTGCCGATACGATTAGACCTTCACGCGTCTCTCGCTGGGAATTAAACACCTCGATCGTTTCACTCTCACTTTTGTCAAATCAGCGGGCCGCGCGACCCGCGAGGTGCGCCGCGTTAGCGCTCACTATTGTCGTTAACGTTATTCGTAGATATAGAAAACATTTGACAAAATAATATACGTCCTCACCTAAACCGAGAGATATCGTATCGCCAAGTCACTTATATCACGGAGTACATTTTGCACTCGTTCTGGAGCCATCGCGGGCTATACGCGTGTGCAACGATCGACGGCCGCGCGTGCACCGGCGGGACTATCTCGGGCGAGTGCATGCACATAGTTATCTCCGGTAATGTGGCGCCGCGGCCGACCGCAGCGCAGTGTGCGCTCCGTGCGGGCGGCGCAAGGTGCACGACGGCGCGGCGCGCGACTGTCGGGTGCGACCCGGCGTGAGCGGCGTCGGGCCGCGCCGCCGCCCGCGCGTTCTTACGTAACATTGCCACCTCGCGACTCGCCCGTTTCTCTATTTGACGCTAGTCCGTTCAACGCGACCCCCGACTGGAATACTAGTCGGCACCCGTTTGGCTACATCGATAATTATTTACAATATAGAAGCACAGTCCGACGTGAACGTGGCTCCGTCGTATCTCGCGATGTGATCTGTTATAAAAATAATAAACTTATAGGAAAATGAATGACGACCGAACGATTCGAATTGTACAATCGATCGGTCGACGCTCAGAACGTGACCAACCCAGCCCCGCTCGGTCACTCCGCCCTATCGGTGCTCGGTTCCCGCGTGCCCGAGAGGCTACCGTCACCGTCATCTCCGGCGGCAGACGCGCGCCAGTGCAACGCTGACGTCTTACATTAAACTCAAAACGGATAGCGTCAGGTGTGTATCGGTGAGGTCTGTCGGCCACCGGCACGCGCGGTACGGTGGATGAACGACATGCTCGCGAGGGCCGCGGGCCCGGCGCGTGACGCGACAGGTCCCGGCGGGGGAACGAAGCGACGTTTCACTGGCGAAATATATCGACGGATGACAAAGACAGACGTTTATTTGCACAGATATGTGTACATATAAAGATGTTACAGGATTATAAGTTGGAGCCCTATCTTGCCTTGTACGGGGCACAAAATTAAAAAATGGAAGTATAAGTACAAATTAATTATGATTACTAAATGATTACACTGCAATCGACACACACGTAAGATATTTAAGATAAACACAAAACCGTGACTCCGACACCCGGCGTCGCACGCATCCAGACCCGAGGTTTATACGGTACGCGCGCCGGTCCGTCTGTCCGTGTAGTGCACAAGACCACGCGCGCACGCCATATCGTCATCTATGGCGAGTGCAATAAGATAACATTTCGTGCGCATCCGAGGACGGACGGCGGACCGCTAGCGGCGGGCCGCAGCGAGCGCGCGGTGCAGCCGCAGGTCGGTGGCGCACTCCGCCGGGTAGGTCATCCGCTGCGTGAACACCGCGACGGTGCCGTGGTGTTCGTTTATTTTTGAATTCGTCAAATAAATGTGTTTTGACAAGTCTAGGTACGTTATTCTGTACGGAGGGCAGCGTTGTGAACAGACCAGAATAATTGTACCCGTTCCTCCTAAGTAGTTTTTTGTCGTCGCCGTTTTAGGACACGCCGACCGCCGTCGATCGGTTACAAAATAAATATAATTATTTTCACCGTCTGTGCGTCTAAAGAACGCGTCGCTCATTGTATAATTGTAGTGACGTCACGGCAGGTGGTATTCAGTGACGTGTGCAGCCGAACCGCCCACCCGGTAGTGGGTGGCCACCGTCGCCTATAGATGCCGTTCTCTGTCCGGTGACCGCCCCAGACTCGTTTGTCCAAGTACGTCGATGAAATGACGTCTGTCCGTGTGTGCGTGCGTGTGTACCTGGTAGGCGGCCCACTGCTGCAGCAGGTGGTGGTGGCAGGCGGCGCAGGCGCGCACGGTGCCGGCCGCGTCCTTGGGCCGCGAGCGCGCCGGCCGCGGGTGCTGCTCGCCGAAGATCGGGAAGTACGCCTGCTTGGCCTGCGACACCGGCGGCACGGTTCACACGCGTAGACGCGTACTAACATAGGGAACCGATCGTCCCTTCCGACAGTAGTTATCAATATTATGCTCATCCTCAATTCGACAATCTATATCTTTGTAATGGAAGACAATTCAAATATAATATGTTAAGCGTAGACGTCAAACATCAGTATGATAAGTATTTAAGAAATCACAACACAAAATATGTCCTATAATACATTCGCTCCACCGTCTATAAAATAATTTCTAATTGCAAACCAAACGCACAGCCAAGTCCACCGACGTTCGGCACCATCTAGCGCGCACGGCGCACAAACAATTCTATCGTGTACTTCAAAAACGACGGCGAACTTACGCACGCCGACTCGACACGCTCTCCCACAAGTTTCACAATCCAGTGATGGCCAGCACGGAGTTCGGTATTCATTTCGCTGCTGAATTACCGGCCGTGTTCCGGCAAGAACCGACGTCTCCCGGCAACTACCGGCACCCACGAGCTACCCACTGACCCCTCTTTGCAGATCGGCACCGACCTTAACCACCTCAAAGAACATTACGGAGAAGTGTACAGTGCGCGGGTTTCCTCGCGATGTTTTCCTCCACGAAGCCGAAGCACGTCGACCAAAACGTGACCTTCATCGATGTACCTTATCTATACTTACCAATAAATAAAATCGTTGTGTCCGTTTGTACACGGTACATATACCAAAATAACGTTTCATACGATTTTTGTCCATCTCTCGGTCTGTGTGTTCGTTCCGGCTAACCTCTGGAACGGCTGCACCGATTTTGACGGGACCTTCACTGGCAGATAGCCGATGTAACGAGGAGCTACTTAGGCTACTTTTATTTCAATTTAAATTGAATTTAAACCGTTGCAGCGGGGGATATTTAATCGTCTAGAGCGGAAGACGACGCTGGCAATCTAGAACACTGACATCTGAATGATTACCGAATGTGACATATTATTGAGACCCTGTTACGAACGTGACGCAAGCCGACGCTAACAGTGTGTATGTTACGGAATAAGTAAATACCGAGAACGACGAAATCAGAAATGACTCAAACACGATCCGCTAAATTCTACATGCAAATAAATACATCCGCCGGACTTTCGACGCTTGTGACTTCATAGGATATTGTCTACTACGATTTTTGCTAAATATGAACCGAAAAGCAGAGAAGAAATAATTTTTTTTCGAATGTTTTATAGAATTCTTATTAACGGGTTGTGTCCTACAGAGTTACCCGGGTAAATCCCGATCCCGCGGGAGTCTCCCCTGTCTTCCGGTAAAGGTACCATTAAAATAGGTTCAGCCGTTTCCCGAAATCAGTCCGAACAAACAGAAAGACAAACGAAGATAAAAAAAAAACTTTAGCGTTTTAGCATCGTGTAAATTACTAAACATTTATACACACAGTTATTTTGAAATTACAGACGGACACTTCGATTTTATTTATACATACGTATAGACAGAGCACACATTTATATGCATACTTGCACATGTCGAGACATGATGACATCAAACTTCAATAATAACAACAACCGGGACAATTCCAACCGATTCCAAACTAGGCAATTGAATGCCCGTGTTACGGTTACCGGACGGCCGACAAACATACGATATAATGCTAATACAGATATTTGTATTACTCGCAGACACGGAACAGACTACCGCGCCGCACTCGAACGTCGGTGCTCGCTCACCGTCTTGTCCTTGGGCTCCTTGGTGTGCAGGTTGTAGAGCGTGCCGCGCTTGTACTCGTCGCCGCACACGTAGCACACCTCCGTCATGGAGTTCTTGTCGGGCATCGACAGGTCCAGGATGTCGCGGTCCGAGCTCGAGTTGGAGTTGCCCGAGTACACCGACACCGTCGACCTGCAACGTACCGACGGCCCGACGTTCACACTCTAACGTTGGCAGCGTGAGGATAAAGCGTCGCGCGTCTCTCGCCCGTTTTATCCCTCGCTCTCGCTCTCTCTTTCTTTCTCGATACTGAATTGATGGCAATTTCGTTCGAGCTCATTTGTATAACGAAGCAAATCTAGACCGGCAGATCTCGGGCTGGAGGGACTTGAACAGTGTTCATAGCCAGTAGAGAGACAAACTCAATTAAGCGGCCGAGCACAGTGCGGTGACGGGTGGAGGGCGGTGCGGTGCGGTGCGCGGTACCTGACGGCGTCGAGGTAGCCGGCGGGCTCGGAGGCGCCCGAGTGTTGCGAGCCCACGGAGATGACGGAAGGATCGCGCGCGCGCAGGTCCAGCACGCCCTCCTCCTCGCCGCCCGCGCCGCCGCCCCCCGCGCCGCCCCCGCCGCCGTTCCCGCCGCCGCCCGCGTACCGCTGCTGCCGACAACGTACCCAATATTATTATTGTGTGTGGAATATAATAATCGAGTTATCCCAAGATACAAATTGATAACTTAGTACACCGCAAAAAAATACATAAACAAGATTTACATAAGAAATTCTGTACACGAGTTCTGCTATCTCTTATTAACATATTTGATAGTTTATCACTTTTTGCCTTATATGTATATTATTAAGATCCCTCCTCAGCCGGCAATCGACATCAAACCACTTTAAGCGGCGCAGTGTGCGGCAGATCCGAACCGAGGCCAGTGTGCGATCCACTCACCGCGTTAAACTTGGCCGTGTGATTGTTCTCCTTCCTGACGGGCGAGGCGGGGCGGGCGGCGGGCTCGCTGGCGCGCGGCGGCTCGTCGCGGGGGCCGGCCGCGTCCGCGCCCAGCCCGAGCACCTGGGCGGCGTACTCGCCTTGGAACGACATGTCCGCGCCTGAAACGCACATCCGACGATACTATAAACAATTAAGATAACGATATTACAGTGCTGGCGACCCTGCTATAAATAGATAGCAGTAATGAGTGTATACAAAGACAGTACATATTGTCTGACATTTTCATCCTCTTCTTCGGCCCTCCCGTATTGAGAAGGTTTTCAGACCATAGTTCACCACGCCGGCCAGGTTAAAACGTCTCAGACAAAATTAGGGAGAATTATGAGGCGGCTACCTGCGCATTTCCTTTATCGCTGTAACGATATTTCAAATTTTATTTCATAAAACGCGCGTAACTTTGCAAAGTCGGCCGCGCGCGCGCCTGTATTCAAACCCATAGCCGCAGAGCGGGAAAGTCGAATTCGAGCCACCGCCTTGTTGCTCGGTATTATAACAAAAATCTAATTACGTCGAGCCGGACGGTCACGTCGTCGGCGGCCGTCGAAGCGTTCTCGCCGCCGCGATAAGCCCGCGCCGGGTTGCGGCCTAGACATTAACGGCGAAAGCGGTTATCAGGCGCGGCCCCCGACCCCGACAGCTCATCGCATCTTATCTCACGTACTCGCAACAAAACAAAACATCCCGATATCTATTCAAACGGTACAAGCACACGCGGCAACCCCTCCGCTCACATGGAAATGAGGAAAAACTACAGTAATCGTTCGAATGAGTATCGGTATTTTCGTTGCGTTCTCGAGCCCATACTGTCACCTCGACGCGGTCACTTCCCTTAATTGGAGAGTTATATAATTGACTCCGTACGTAAACCTCTACAATCTAGAATCTAGAGGGTTACGTTCCCTCGTCCGTTAATCTAAGCTCTAAGATTTGTAGACGTAGAATGTTCCGAACGACAACAAGTGCAACTAGAATTATTCTATATCAATAAACAAATATAACCTATGAATCCCGAGACTAGACTGGATCGTATATAACCTATCTACCTAGATAGTATCTGATCTGCGTTGCATGTTAACGTTGCAATTCAAAACAAACGCCAATCCATCAATACAATCCATTATCGACCTTCAGCGAGACGACTCAGATGACGAGCACCTCAAGGCGGTTATTGAGCAAGACATTTTCCAACAATATCAAATAAAATTATTACATGTTATTATATATTCTTTTTCTAATCCAACTTGATTTCTGCTCGACGGGCCCTGTAGAGTCCATTCGATGTCTTCCTAAACAAAATCATACCATTCGATAAGTGTTTAATATTGAAACTTGTTATTATTACTATTATTTATTCCATTAACCTACATATGTTCATCTGAAGTATGTCTATCATTTATGTTAACGGTAGTTAGTGTTTGTATAAAATATTCAGTGGAGATAAAACAATGGACGACGCGACGACCGTAAGAACACTGATATATTATGTGCTAAGTGCACTGTTGTTTAATTACGTGCGTCTCGTCACAGTGCAACATTGGTACGCGTAGGAGTGGCAGAGTGTCAGTAGGTGGCGGGGAGCGAAACCGGTCGGTCTGTTCATTCACTGGCGGGCGCCGGGTCGCGGCCTCGACACGCCGCACGGCGAAAGCGGCCGACACCCGACACCTATGACCCACACACGCAACACTCGTTAACGTCCACCGAGGAAATTGCGAACTATGCCCCGCCTTCATCTCCGTCGTGTATCTTCGCCACCAACTCTTATAGATGGTTTACGCACACCTCATACTTTATCCTGGAATATCAGCATTTCCTGGCTCGCCACAACCATGCAGCCGGTCTCATTCCAACTGTCGCAGGAGAAACTTTTCCAGAATTCTTTTATTTTAAAGCCTCTCCAAGACCAGTATCAGAACGCTAACAGATCAACCCATAGCTCAGTTCAACTGAACTTCACTGTTTGCCTGCTGCCTACTGGTACCTTCAAACAAATATTTTTAATTTCCGCATACGAACAATTTGAAGTTGTTTAAGAGAACATACTATAGGCTCTCTCTGAACAAGCCTGCATCGGGTAAAATCGTAGCTCTACATAGTATATAGAGTGTAAATATGTGGTACTTATATATCTATATATATTAAAGCGAAAGGTCACTCACTCATCACGAAATCTCAGAAACTACAAGCGCTAGGTTTCAAATTTTGCACGGGGGTTCTTTTAAGGACGTAAGTGCTCACTGAGAAGGGATTTTATGAAATTCAACCCCTAAGGGGGTGAAATGGGAGGGTGAAGTTTGTATGAAACTTTGTTAATTTTAAACCGATTGGGCTGAGACTGCATGCACAAAGCTACTATGACATAGGCATCCCCTGAGAAAGGATTTTGATAAATTACACCCCTAAGGTGATAAAATAGGGGATGAAAGTTTGTATAAATCTTCTTTGATTTTACTGGAATTCAAACGCGGACGAAGTCGCGGGCACAGCTAGTATGTATATATACGCATTTCCACTAATCAATAATGTGTGCAGAAATTTAAATATATTAATGACGAGCTCGCATCTTTAGATATACATATACATGTATAAGGGAACAACGTGCTACATGCCGGCGAGCACGGCAGCGAGCGGCGAGACGGCCGGTGCACGATACGTGGCGAGGGAACCCGCGCAGCCCAGAGCTTGTCGTTTTGTGTTCATGCAGGGTTTACTGAGAAGCGCGAAGCCTGCTAGTCTGCACTTGAATGTCGTTGTCGATGCTAACTGGAACACTTTTCATTATGACAGGAGACCCTTGTTCTGTGGTGTAATAAAAGTAGGTTTGAAAAAGATTGTATGTTATTTCTAAAACTTGTCTGGAGTAACAGTACTTAGAAGTTGTGTTATGACGTATACAATTTTGTAGTAGAAAGGTCGAGGGTCGGTACTTTGAGTTTATTACCTTGTTGTGTTTATAAAGGTCGGCGTACTTAGTATTAGATATCGCCCCGAGGACCGCGCCGGTGATCCGATGTTTGTCTACCTTTATCTACATCTTAAACTTTCCACGAGTAGTTCTTAAAGACATAGAACGAACACAATTGAATACACAGTAAAGTAATATAAGTAATAACGGCGTCATGTATAAACGTTACTATTCCTAAAAAAATAATAAACTTTTTATTTCATGGCGACACAATATTTGATAAAATCTCGCAACAATCTTGTCAAGGCAAATATACGATGAAAATGCTGTTTAAACGAAATTTTCTCCTTCGGCTTAATCCTGTTTATCTTTGGATGTAGGACGTAATAACAGTATTGAAACACACGTCACGCTCATGTGAGGAAGGTTCCGCCCCGCGACGGCCATCATAACGTGACATTACGTGTCCAGCGCTCTCCCGGCAGTGTTCGCGGCGTTTGACAGCCGTAACTCATTTACTCTATCCATTACTAGCTGTTGTGAGTTGTACGTCAATTCTAATACGATAAATCCGATAGAAACACGTATTGTAATGTCCGGTACATTTAGAGAAATCATTTTAAATTGTTATTGTTGAATCGATGTCCTGCTCGGGGAACGCTTCCACGTATTTTACGTTGCCATGAATAGTGATAAGTTTGTCAACTGACAGACATGCGTAGTAAGCCATTTCCATGAATTTGGAATGTCATTGATTTGTGCGTTTCTGCCAATATTAATAAACTAAAATTTAATACCGAGGACTAGAGTCGAAAAGCATATTTTATATCGGTGAAGTAGCTGCAGCCGAATTGTTTACACGGTGCCTTCGGGACCTTCTCAACAAACAATATTCGATAGCTCGTGAACTGATTTATGAGACAATAACTTTACAATATTAAGGCAACTAATAGCGTATTGTAAGACGTTATAGTCGAGATAAAAAAATAATAGCATCGTGTAAATCAGAGTCATGAGTTTGGTTTTAGTGACATTCACTTGTCGCTCGTTAGAGAACTTCAAATATTTCCCCTCGACTTGTATGTACACGATTTGAAGTTCCCGCTGGATCTTACGACTCTGTTCTACCCCGACTATTGCAACTGCGTTTTTATTAACTGACGTGTCTAGGGCAAATATAAATGGTTTCTGTTATTTCCTAAATGTGAAAGCGCTGCATTGTGTAAAAGTATATTCACGATAAAACATGGGACAATGAAACCTTCATGACAGCGGAGGAAATGGAATAAATATAAGTAAAATTAGTAAATTGTTATCTCCGTTTTGTCGTCATTTACTAAGTAACTAATTATTTTTATATCGGTAACAACATTGCGTATTATCGTTAACATGGTGTTGTCATTTAGTAAATCATGTCGGTATTTTCATACTGATAGTTTGACCGACTCTTGGCGATTAGAGATCATGACCGCTGCGGCGGAGGTCGCGATGAGTTCGCTGATTTTATAAAATGATATGCGTATGAAAAGATAAATGACGTTCATTGTACGGAATTAACGCGTTACAGCTTTTCCTAATTTTGTCGAACTTTTGGCTCCGTTTCGTGTGCAGGCGGAACCACAGTAGTGTGACTGTGCTGTGACTTAAGGCTCCGGAACCGGTGGACCATTCCGATATTTTGTACTGCGCGCCACATCGCGAGTGGCTCCGGTAATTACTGACAGAATAATACATACCTATTTTATTTTTAAATAATAACTTCAAGACCTCCGAAAGAGTGTAACGATTATTACCTGATGGTAACGAGCGGGACCTACTGCTTACCGTACTCTGTGAAGACGTTCGTGAAAACCTGTCAATAGCGGTCAGCCATATCATTGCTGACCGCGACCCGTGTACCATAACTTTACAGAACGCTCGCTGTGTGCAACCCGGGCCGGTAACGAGCGCTTCAGTTCTTAGTGTAGGTACTCGTATATTTATAACTCTTAAACGGAAGTCGTATTGCAAGAAAAAAAATGACCTTCTCTACCTGATGACCGATTGTCATTTTAAATAAATTTATATATTCGCCTCACATTCTGCTTCCTTATCGATAACACTAGTTACGTAGCAAAAATAACTCAGAACATCAATGAGAATTACGGCGCTTAGTAAATTCGAGAATCATGAACACTTCAGCCGCAGACGGAGCCGCGAGTCGCGAGCACCGGTTCGTCTCGGCAGCTGCAGCGGCTGTCGCGGGAAATACTCGTCGGAGCATTCATGTTTTCCGGCTCGCTGTCGCGGCGTGTGTGTGGTTTACGAGGTGTCCGTGGCACCGCCGCGACCTGCGCTCTGGCCGCCGTCACTCGCAGGTCACTTCCGCGATTTATGACCACTATCTGTAAGTTACGGCCCAGACCAGCGCTTCTACCGCACGCTCGTTTTTGCCGTGCACATCGATATGATGCGTTAATTTCATGGTGTAGAACATTTTAATGCGGAGTTCAATGTTCGTACATTGTCTTTCAGATTAAAACTCATACGTGCAACGGTCACTAATTAAAATAGTCACTATAATGTGTCTCTTACAGAAAACGATGACACTTTATTAGACCCTCAGTAATGAAATTTATTCGGGATCTTGTATTATTTCCGTTAATTTACTTGTGAGTTTGGTGACCTTCCGGTGCAGGGATTATTCATTTCTTGCCGATTAGAAATTTGAAATAGCTTTCTCGAAGTCACAACCAAAGAACACGTTGATCGACGTGGCAGAGCAGACGACCAGTTTTAGAGGAACGTCTGAAAACATTTTCCTTGATATTATATGTATTTTCAGTTCAGATCTCCAGCGCCGGTCTTCGGTTCCGTTGAGAAGCAGCGCTGACGTGTTGATTTTTTATGTACTGGTATCCAGTTGTCTCAGGTCCGGTAACTATCGAGCTAAATGTTATAAACAATCAGGTATAAACGTTTGGCATACTGACGTCGGTAATCCCCTTGGCTAATTAGCTACATCCGGCAGCGCCGCCGCCGCGCGCCACCCGGGCGACGCCCGGGTAACGGGATATTCCCTAACGTTGCTATTATCGCCGATTGAATAATTGATTGATTAACTGAATATTTATTTCCTTATTATCCGCTGGAGAGATAAGTCAACAAACAATAATTCTTCTGTTTCGTTTATATTCGATTGTGTTCGTGTATTTTGCATATTAAATCTGTTGTGGATTGCTGCTAGCCCCGCCATAGTTTAAGTATGATTATAATAGACTACTACATATCTTTTCTCGCTTACAAACCAATAAATATAATTTTATCTTCCATCAACGCTCTCGTGTTCTTTCATGTGATTCCTAATCGCAATTTTAATAATAAAATGGTAGAAATTGGAAATAAAAATATCAGCATCTCCGCGGTTCGATTAATAGCCGAGATTCCGTGAAATTTACGTTAGTATTAAAAGGGCTGTTATTTTTAACCGACTTTAAAAAAAGGAGGAGGTTCTCAATTCGTCTGTACTTTTTGTTTTATGTTTGTTTCCCCATAACTCTGGACTGCGAAGACCGATTACAAAATTTTTTGTTTTAATCGAAAGGTGGTGCTTCCCGTTTGGTCCCATTTTAAATTGTAACTGTCTGCAATCAAATTGTAATGCGACTAGGGCAAGTGTTGTAATTGCATTTCTTAATGTATATTATGCGTGACCTTCATTATCGGAAGGCATTTGACAATCGTTGACGATCGTTGATCAAGCCGAGATGGGGACTACGTTTTCAGATGATTTCCCTATTCGAAACTTTTTTCATGTGAAGCCGCATTTTAGAAAGTACATCTTTACTGTATTTGTGGCCTTCTATACATACGTACGCACATACATACATACATACATATATAGATACAGATAGACGTTTCTCCCTGACTTCGTTTGTTTAATTTAAACGGCGTTGTCTCATATGAGCAGTACGTTTAGTAGGTCTACACATATTCAGACAAATTAGTTTGTGTACTTCAGGTTCACTAAAAATCATATAATAAACAAAACTTTTAGCAAAAAATAAAAACCGACTTCAAATGGAAAACTATTCTAAAACAAATTAATTTGCACTAAAAAGTAAACAAATAATA
>DWDX01001838.1:0-17024 GCA_018245675.1 Agara michaeli | reverse complement strand
ATGTAATCTGGAAATAATAATAATAATATCTGAAGACATTTCCACACATGGCTATCCAATTCCAAATTAGGCAATCGAATGCCTGTGTCATGGTAACCGGACAGCTGATAATCATACATATATATGTACGATATATTACTTATATAGATATTGTTATTACACCCAGATACGGAATAAACAAATGTGCTCATCACACAAATGTTTGTCCGGGGTGGGAATAGAACCTGCAACCTCCGTGTTTGCTATCAGAGCCTCTAACCACAACCAGCAGGTCATAGGGTATGCTTTGATTCCAAAAAAGCCTTCTAATTTCATTTTTCCCATTAACAAATTATCGTGCAATCGATATCTTCAGTTTATCATTAGAAGTTAGTTTGTCTGTGTGTCTAAAAACCAGACCAAGAAACCAGTCTTAAAATATGCAAAAGCTTACCTTGGTAGCGGCAGCGGCTGTGGTGTCCTTGTCAACATTCTCTATGTACAATTCTCTGGACTTATAGTCCATGGTCTCCTGTGCTGCTTTTGGGATTGGGATGATGCGGCTACTGGCAGACGACACGCGGACCTGAATGATGAAATCAAAGGCTGATTATAAAAAAAAATTCCAATCAAGTTTACGGCTATCAAATTAGGCAATTGAATGCCTGCGTTATGGTCAGGCAGCTGATAAACATACACATACACGTTCAATATAATACTTATATAGATATGTATTACACCCAGATACAGAAGAAACAAATGTGCACATCACACAATTTTTGTCCCAGGTGGGAATCGAACCCACGACCTCTGGTTTTGCAGTCAGCCTCTCTAACCATTCGACCACAAGGCCAGTCAAGATTAAATTCTTATTCAGGAAAAAATGCATACCTTGTCACCTTCCTCTGTGTATCTCCATTCAACGTCTGTTGCCTTCAATGTTTCCGGATCAACCAGTTTCACATCCGTGGTCACCAATAGAGGTGCTTCCGATTTGATGGTGACTCCCGGGAAGTTTTTATCTCTGCCAACCTGAAAAACACGTTAAAAACGGTCAAACCCGAAATAATCTGAACAAAATCGGAAAGTAAACTAAAATTTAGAAATAATAAAGTGCCAGTCTGTAAAGAAACATTTTGTTTGACCCTCTTATTGGTCCACTGCTGAACCGAGTCTCCTATAATAGTGACAGGTCATAGTCTAACACACTGGCCAAGTGTGGATTAGTAGACTACACACACCTCAGAAAATATTATGTACTTTGTAATATCCCTAAAGTGTGCGGGCTACCTCAAAATGTTTTCCTTCACCGTTATAGCGAGTGATATTTAAATTTTCAGTTATAAAATGCATAACATGTCAGGTGTAAAGATTTTACAGGATTATTAGTTCAAGCCACATGTTACCTTTTACGGCGTACAAATTGAAGAAATGGAAGTAAAAAAAATATAATAATTATCTGTTATTGCTACATGATTACCACCACTAGGCTACCACTGCTCGGCCAACTTAAATCCACTTACCACTCTTAAATGTGTGTTGAGTCCCTCCACAAACACCCAATTCCTCTCCTGAATCACTTGGCTGACGATGCCTTGTTTGCCTTTGTCTCTGCCGACCATTATCTCAACTCTGTCTCCCCTAGAATCACACATATGTCATCTCAATACTAAATTGCAGTTGTTGAGCTTAAAGATTAAATTGTAGAAATAATTATGAAAATGTATACTAGATATTTGACACTAAATTTCTTTCTGAATGTTTTCACTAGCTATAATATAATAATGACTATTGACTTTTTTTCTTTTAATTCTGTATTATTTTGAGGCAAACAAATCCATCTATTCTTTTCTTTTTCTTTCTAAATTATATACCCCTTCCAAGACTGTAATTGTCTTTGGAATATTAGTGTAAAAAAAAATCCACATGATCTTCAGTAAGTTATTAATTTTGAGAAGGTTGGAGTTTTGAATTAAACTTTTTCAACAATTTTAATTTAAAAATTTCTTGTAAGAATCTATAATAATTATGGTTACCCTAGATGCGTTGTAATGGAAATTTGCATAGACAAACCAGATACTGACTCATTTGAAAGAAAGTTGAATACTGAGTTAATAAAAAGTATGAATGTATAGTTAAGTGGGTAATAAAAACAATTGGGATAACTCAGCTAATGAACATATATATATAAATACATACTATAACATACTTATATCAATATTTGTAGGTCTATAAGTACTCAGAAAATACAAAAGCATATGATCATCGTATACTCAGATGTTTGACATAGGTGGGAAACAAACCCATGATCTCTGGTTTAGCGTCCATGGATTCTAACCACTACACCAAAAAGCCAATGATATTTTAAAATGAGATCATGACTTTGTGGCATGTGCCACACTTCTTTATGCCCATCTAATTTTTTTCACAGTCACAACTACTGCTATTCTATTAATATCACGTAGATAATAGAAATATCACATAAACAAATACTTACTTAAAGAAACTCCATTCCCCGATGGGTTCCAAAAATACCTTCTTTCTGATAACGTCACGGTCATTTTGTCTTCTGAAATTAGCAGTCCAAGGCCGGTTTGTGGTGAAACGGAATTTTTTACGAGCTATCTGAGCTGCGGGATATTGAGGATAGCCAGTCGGATTCTTCCAATATACCTATAATGAAAACAATAATGTGTAATAAAATTTTAGGTTATACCAGACAAATGCCTAAGCCACTAAATTTATACCTGTTCATAACTTCTTTTGATGTATGATTCGGGCAAATTAGAATACTTGATTGTAAGGTCACCGACTTTCTTTGATAGGAAACTAAATATTCGCATTTTTATGTTTCGTAATACAAACACTATTAATGTATGACATTGACAATGACAGTAACACAGCTATAGACGCTGTAAATAAGTTTTAACATCTACCTATTCTAAAAGGCTATGATAATAATGTATTGATTATATTATTATTTTATTTGAGTTACGCAATATTTGTGAAAAATTAAAAAAGTGAAAAATAGCCTTTAAAATAAAATGGAAATAAATTACTACATTACATTTACTATTTACTTTCACAAAACTCAGTCATGCTGGTTATAAATAAAAATATTAAGGTAATAAAAAAGAACGAATGCCTCGTTCGAAGAACAAATTAGTTCTTCTGTATAATTTTAGTGCATTAATGTCATTAAAATGAAATGGTAATAATGTCCACATTAAAAATTATGTAATTTCCTAAATAAAACTCGGCGAACTGCACCATGACCGGTTTCAAAGCGAAATAGGTAATTATTGAAAATACTGTAAAATTTTAATATCACATTCCCATTATGTTCACCATAGACATTGACGTAAATCAGCTGTCCAATAATCAGTTATTGTAGGTGGCAGCACAGCATCACGTGAATTTTCATGGCGGTGTTGTAGGCCTAGACCCGTATCGTCTTGTGATTTCACCAAAAAATTGCTGTTTCGAATATTTAGTGTAGAACAGCATTAATTTTTAAGTACCGGGTGAGTATTATAGATTCAGTTGGATCGTTTTGCAGTGTAGAAGCAGTGAGGCGATATTGCGCGCGACTGTAAATTGTCAAAATTGATGTGACGGATTGGGTACGAGGGTGGTTTTGGGGTGTTTTCGTGGTAGAACG
This sequence comes from Agara michaeli, assembly GCA_018245675.1. Classification (NCBI taxonomy): domain Eukaryota; kingdom Metazoa; phylum Arthropoda; class Insecta; order Lepidoptera; family Hesperiidae; genus Agara; species Agara michaeli. Next base: position 13,384 of record DWDX01001838.1, on the reverse strand, counting down.
AGTCTGGCGTCGGGAAGTCTGAGTGCCGAGCGGGTGGCATTCGCCCGGACTCGATATTGATTCACTGCACCGTCCCACCGCGGTTCTAACGGCGCTCAAAATACCATTTCGCATTTTGTATTCACGGGCAGCGGTCTTATAAAATCGATTATTTAGACAAGACGATTCATTATAGCTTATAGAGATGAGATACATTGGGGGTGTATGCGCCCTTATATGTTTATAATGTAAATAGCGAATTTAAATTGTAATGTGAAATTTTATTACGTATTTGCAGTGAACAAGATGACTGAATATTGGGTGATTAGCGCTCCTGGCGACAAAACCTGCCAACAGACTTTTGACGCCCTGAACAATGCCACCAGATCTGGCAATCTCAGTGTCAACTACAAATTTCCCATTCCCGACTTGAAGGTGAGTGATAATTAATATCAGTACAATTACAGTCTTCAAACACTACACACCCAATCAAAACTTGGTATTTCAGTTTTAAAGGATATAAAATACTCTTTTGGCTATGATACATAAAATACACATTTAATATTTACATATGAAAACTATTAAATATTTAATTTAAGTGAAGTAGACGAATGTTATCTCATCGTGTTCTAAATAGAGTATGTTACATTACTGAAATTTAATTTGCTATAAATGGGATTATGTGTAAAAGTTTGGAATAACATTAGAATGCAGTAGCCAATGATTTTTAATGGATAAAAACAATTTTTCTATAGACATTGTATTTGATACTTGCTTTTATTAAATTACCCTAAATATACCACTCAGTAATACATATTTTGTTTTAAATAACCTTTTTATACATACAACTTGGAGTATATGCACATTCAATATTATCCAAAAGTTACCTTTTAATTTAAAAGAATCCAATTGGAATGAAATTCCATTATATCAAAATTGGGTTTTTTTTGTCAAATGCTTATGTACATAACATCACGCCTGTAATCCTCTAAGAGGTAGGCAGAGGAGTGTAGTACACCCCCACATTTCACCAGTTACGTTTATGTCCCACAATGGAATAGGTGGTGAGCCTATTGCCATGCACCAGGCACAAGTCAAGACTCTGAGTCACTACTAGAAAATCTAAATTAGAAAAATCCAGCAGTACCCAACCCGGGATTTGAACCCGGGACCTCCTGATCGGCAGTCGCGCTAGCAACCCCCCAACCAATGAGGCAGTCAAATGCACTTAACATTATATTGATATTTTATCTAAAAATCGTTATCACACTTCTCTTGAAAAGTGAATCTTACAATAAGATCATTCCTAAAAATATATTCAATAAGAAAGACACAAGTAACACTTTCTTTCTTTCTTTTATATATACCGCCATTTCCTTTTCATATAATCACACCTAATTGTGAGTTTTTAAAATTACATTCATACTTAGAGTAACAATTTTTAATGTTGTCCCTTTCCAATGTATTGAATCTGATAGAGATAAATGAGAATAAATAGAGAAGGAAAAATACTACTATTGATTTATGAGTGGGAAATACATTTCTTAATAATTAATCTATTTAGAATGACAGACATATCTTTTATTTGTAATTTTTGTTCAACATGTAATTGTCGTTGTTAAAGCAAAGTAAAAACTCTATGATTGTTTCTATCAAACAACTATTTGACAGTTGCGGGCCTACTGAGATGGTTTTCTCTTATCATATCCAATCTAAACTTATGTAACAGAATAAAAAGAGATACACAGAATGCAATACGTACGGTTATGTCACATTGCAGAGATATTTGGCGCTCGGTGCTTTCTGCCTACCCCGTTAGGGACCTGGCGTGACAGTATAATTAATCATGTTACGTTACGAAATGTGTTTCTTATTGACTTTTAGCATACATTAAAAAGTTATTGCAATTTTTTGTTTTGGAAGCATGGATACACTTCGTATGAGCAAACTTGAACACCTATTAACTACAGTACAATAATTAAGATGACAGTACGGATTAGAAATTGATCTATAATACTCAAGAAGTTAGCACACTAGAAATGTTGATGAAGTGAGAATGTTGAGACTCATTAGTCTAACTCATACAACATAGGTGTTGTTAAGTTAATAGGGTGAACAGATTATATTATACTCATTAACACTAAAGTTAAATTTGAGCTAGATAGATGCTGAGAATATGTGACAGGTACTACGAAAACTGTGAGTTCTATCCAAATTTATGCTGTGCTATTAACTTTGAACATATCAATAAACTGCTTTGTCGATAGGTAGGAACATTGGATCAGTTGGTCGGCCTGTCAGATGACCTCGGTAAGCTGGACACCTTTGTCGAGGGTGTCACAAGGAAGGTGGCTCAGTATCTCGGTGAGGTAAGTCACATGTTATATTCTTTTTGGCTGCAACCTATTTTGCATCTCACTCTTAAAAAGGTATCTCCTGCAAATTTGGGGAAGCCCGGAATGTACTTCAACACTCTGGTCCAGGGCGTCTACAAAAATATACCTTACATCGTGATTAAGTAAGCCAATGAGTGTTGTATGATTTTTATAAACATGATGATAAATGTAACTTTTCGGTGAATGAAAGTATTTGAATTTGAATGTTGGCATTTGAATTATTGATCAGTTTCTCGGTCAGAGGCCATGACTGCTTAACAGGATGTCGTCATGGGTTCGATTCCCACCAAGGACAAACATTTGTGCGCTGAGCACATATGATGTGTGTCTAAGTGTAATAACAATATCTATATATGTATTATACAGCATGTAGATAGTGTTTATCAGCTGTCCTGTGCACCGGGCTTAACAATTAATAGTCTTACTTGGAATTGTCCCAATCATTATTATTTTAATTTGCTACCCACACAGGTACTAGAAGATCAACGGGATAAGCTCCATGAGAATCTGATGGCAAACAACAGTAAGTTATTTTATTTTATCACATTTGAAAATTCACTGTTAAGCTATAGCTCTAAACCGTTACCTCGAAAGAATTTGCCGTATAAAAAAATTACATGTCCATTTATTAAGTGTCATTTGTTGGAATTATTCATGAAATTATATTCATGATTCAGTATAGATTTTCAATTAGAAGCATAACAACGACATTGAGGGATAGAAATGTAAAGGTATATTACCATTATATTATGCATGAAATAAACAAGAACTTAGAGTGAAAATCATGGCATGTTTGAAATGCATTAGGAGTTGACGCTATGTTAAAAAAAAAACAACGGTACACTATGACAACGCCATGTGCTGTCAGCATGAGTTAAACAGATAAAAAATAACTAGTTGATATAAAATGGTGTAGAGAGGTAAACGAAATAAAAGCACAGAGTAGTGCGAAAAATTGAAGCATGTCTTTTGCTGGATTTCCGTGGTTTTGTTTTACTATATTATAATTTCTTCTGTTTTGTTTTTATACATTTTAAGTTTCAAGGTCTTATAGTTTGCATGTTACTTATCCTTTTTCTGGTGGCGCCGACTGTACTCGGCCCAACTGCCGAGGCTGTTTGGTGCGTGCCCTTCTTTTATACGTATTATTTCTTTATAATTATTTTGCCACTACACAATATCTAACAAAAAAATATATATTTCATGTAAATATCCTATTTATTTTACGTGGCATAATCACACATTAATTAGCACACATCATTTGAATTTTAAAAATATCTATCCACAATCGATTAATTAATTAATATTATTACGCTATAATACGAGCACATGACACGTGTAAATACATTTTTTTTTAATATACAAATGTTGTCAATGTCAACGAATCTCGACGTAAAGTGTCTTAAATGGAAAATTTTACGAAAGCTGAAAAGAGATTCGTCGATCGATGTCCTCAACAGACACATACACGCTATAGCTACGAATGTTGAGTGAACAGTGTTTGGTACAACTTGCTGAGAGGTTCTTATACACGAGACTATTTCGAACCTCGTGCACCTGTTGTTGCATATTTTATTCAGTACTACCTGTTTGTCGTATTTCCGATAGCTGTTTGGGAATGTGCGGATTGTGATACTCTTTTTTTTTAGACAGTTCTTGTGTTGCATTTGCCGTTCGGAACGTTGTTACGAGACGATTGCAAGATATACCGAGTGCCTGCCGATATTATTGCCGATATCACTGTTGTATATATATGCTCCGCATACATTGTTATATTGATAATCTTTTTTCTTTTTTCTTTCTTTCATTTCTTTAGCACAATAAAAAAAATAATATATGTAGGCGTTTAATGTTCGCGTGTACATATTGATTTATCTATTTTTCACTTTTTGTATTGATGCTTATTTTTTACGTTTAGAGGGAACGTTAAGAATATACATAACATAATATGTATATGTGTATACGGATAGTGTTTAGACGATGTTATGTACATTTTAGATTTTTGTGAATGCTAGACTTTGGAATTGCATTTCAGTGTCTGAAAAATGGAAAAAAGTTTGCGGCAGTGAGTAATAACCGTATTGTTTGTATAGAGTGTAAATTGTGAACGCTTTTTCTGTTGGAGCTTAGTCGATGAATTCTTTGCTACACACAGAACAGTATGTGTATAATTTTAATATGTATTCTTTTTATCTATTGACGATAATAAACATGAGTAATATTTAGTCCTCGAATAGAACGAGTATTGTTGGTATACTGTTTACTACGCTTATATAATGCTTACTTATTTATTATATATATTGCTATTCCTATTATAATATATAAACCTTGGTTTACATAATTCTCCCTATCGATTTAAAATTAACGGTATCTATTGTTATATAATCAATTATATATGTTTATACCGGGACCACGAGTTATGTGTTTAATCAAATTTGTGTTGATGCGTATTTATATGTATTGTGTTAATTGAATAACGTGGTTTTTTAGATTTAATTGTTGAATTAAAAAAAATATTTTAAACCCCCAAAAACACGAAAGGGTCGAATATTAATAGTAAATAATTATTGTATGTATTGTAGAAAAATGTCTGATCAATCATTCAGTTTGGACGCTACGGTATAAAACAATATTGTTTTTTAACTTTTGTACATTTTGGAATTGTAAAAAGTTTTGTTGTAATTTATTAGTTAATATTGAATGTTTTTTTTATACATGTAATATATAATTTCATTTAGTACATTACAAACGGTCACGATGATTTTTTGTGTTAACACAACATGTTAATTACGTCATAACGTGTTATTGTTAGATTTCAATGCGAATGTTGAGTAGTTGGGCGAAGGTGCAGGGTTACACGGAAATATTTCACACTTTGTTCGGGAATTATTTGCATTCACAAACGAATGAAATGTTTATGTTAAATTCTATATGTATATCGTGGGTGTTATACATGTACACACGTCGGGTTCGGATATTTGTTGAATATGTTGAACAGGTTTGTTTTAATCTTTATAATAATAACATTATACAGAGTTGTGACTAAAGGTATCATAGAGAAATCGCAATCACTGCCTCACATAACATTCATAGCTTAGCCATATCAAAGCTTACATGACGTCCATGCTTCTAGCTTTTTCTAAATTTCTTTTTCTTTTTTCTATTATTATATTTAATATATTTATTTCTTCCTTTTATTTCATTTATCGATTGAACGCTCCTTTCCTATATTTTATGTGGGTCCCACTTTATTTATTTCTGTCCCGATATCATCTGCGCGCGAGGCGTTTAGGATACGAGCCATCGATCTTTATGGTACTGTTAATGTGAACCATTCGGTGGATAACGATATTGCTTTCTTTCAATATTTATGGCGCACAAGGACGACAGACGCGTCGAAATAGCTTTGCAGAAGCCATAAAAAACGGGAGCTAACGACGCGCTAGACCATAAGGCTTACCCGCCGCTGTCGTAACGTTTTGCGGCGTCGGTAGAGAGCGTTAAAAAAACACGAATCCAATAACGGCACAAACACAAACAGTGCGAGTTGTACGATCAGATTTTTAACATTACTATAATGAAGTTAAAACTGGCTGCCCAACCAGCGAGTGTGGAACCGACACCGACTCTGCCGAATCCGGGCATCGACTCTTACGCGGATCCAGGCGGGGGGGAGCCGCCTCCTACTCCGACGTCGCCGGTGTGCGAGCCGGCTCCCTCTGAGCACCACGGCTGCTGGCCGTGCGAGCACCGCGAACATTCCGAGTGCGAGGCGTTCCGGCCGTCGCGGTCGCCGAGCGGGGACCAGCCCGAAGAGGAGGACCGGCCGCACCGCATCCTGTCGCAAGGTTCACGGGTCGACCGCCCTCTCCTAACCCGTAATTCCTCGTCACGTTTGATCGGGATTTGAGGCTGTGCGCTTAGCTCGCAGAAAGCTTAACTGTAACACATTAATAAATAACAAGAGTCTCCTTTGTTCTGCTCTATTTAAAGTACCGTTTGAAAACGAAGTCTCAAATACTGCTCAAAGCACTTTCCGTGTCTCCCAGTAGGTGTTAAGAGTGCGGCCGCGCGATTACGATAGGCTTGCAACACGACACGAACTTGATTTCGCGTAAATGAATACGGAAGGTTCTGGTTATACAGCAAGCGCTAGCGCTGCCTGTGAAGAGATCGGAGACGGCCAGTTTGCGCGCGAAGCTCGAGTCAATTTATTAGGACATGTGAAGGCAGTGATTGCGTCGATTTAATTATCTTCAAATGGTCCTCTTTCATTGCGTCTCGTATATTTGTTATCAAATATATACAGCAGGTGGCGCTGGTCTTCTTGTTGGTAGCGGCGGCGCCATCCTGAATTTTCAATAGTTGTTTTGTATGTTGATGTTAATGTTTAGGGTGACGCTACCCCCTCTTCCGTAAGGCTAGGTACGTTCACTATGTGCGTCTTACACCCGCAAGATGTCGCTTTGACGGCTAAATGCTATTGAGTCTTATGGCAGATGTTTGTAAGTACAGCCCTTCAAATAATAATTCGCTTTTGTCGTTATGATTTCGAGTGAAATTAAAACAGTAATTAAATGTTCCATTGCAATATGTAATTATAAACAACTGCCCTGTAGTGCCTCACGTGGCATTTCGACATATATCTCTATATATAATAAATATATATCCGTATTTCTATGTTATTTTACGGCTACGAAGCAAATATATGTATTGTATAAATTTTTCAGTAGGTGCTTTTACACGATGTGAATTTACGTAGCTTACAAAACGATTATATTAATTTGTTTCGCTTAGATGTTTAATTACTTTTAATATTATGTGCATTTGATGTTGTCCTCCTGTTTACCTGTATATTTTTCTCTAATACAACCTTTTTGTTATCTTTGTAGACTTGTGTCATTTTGGCGGGCGAACGTTGGAGCGTTTGTTCGAATTTTAAAATTAACGTAAACGCTATGAATAAACTCTTATTTAATATAAAGCTGGTCATAACCTCGGTGTTGTACAAACGTTCCTATGATATCGTATGCGGACCGAATGGTGCGTTGCAAAGGTTGTCCTGCATGTGATTTAAAAGTAAAACTATTGCCAATTTGGCATCATCTAATAAATTTAAAAAAAAATCGATCGTCAACAGTTTCGTCGATTCTTTTTTTAAATTTTGAAATACAAATGAGCATTCACGATAGCGTAGATTCATGAAAAATTTCAACGGTAGCTTAAACCACAATTAATCAATATATTTGTTTATTTAATGTTAAAAAGATTTGAGTGCATTTTCGTTAATTGAACGTTTAGTATATGTTATATCCTAATATGTATATTGTCTAGGTCTACATACCACTCTATATTGTACCAAATGTTGAGTATTTTTGTGTTTGCATGTCTGTAGTAGGCGATGAATGGTGTGCATGGTATTTTAGTGCATACATATGCGTATCTGTTTTTTTTTTCAATGTTTAGTTGGCATGTGCTATTGTTAAATGAATTATCTATCGTATTTGTCGTCATTTATTTAGTTGTTGTATTATATTGAAACAGTTGTAATCTTGACACGTCAACATTACATCGCAGAGTGTACAACCAAATATGGCTGATGACAGTCACCAATGGGATGACTGACAGCTAATGATAAATATATGACAGATTGAACTGTCATACAGCATTACTGTACTTAACGATGACAGATCGAATTATCAGTCTGTTCCTCTTTTATCGTCTAACATCAGAGACATACCCTCATGTTATGTGATTAGAAGTTACACCATATTAATATTATATTACAAATCTTCGGCGTACTGCTTGCTAACTAAATTCGGCTCGGACGCTGCGCCGGCTCCCCTCCTCACCCCGCCCCAAGTTGTGCAGAAGGACATTGCCCGCCTAGATGCAGCACTTAAACAGAGATTGCGTCATATTATACGTTGTAAAAACTCTTTAGTATCAAATTTACGACGCGTAAACTCATTTCCGTCGGCACGGAAAGCTTTCATATTTATAAGTCGAAAGTTGTAATAATGCAACATGTTATAACCTATATCGTGATCCATTCTCATCTGGAATGTTTTAATGATTTGTGATGTAATGTTATGAAATGAGCGTAAAAGTAACGAACCTCCTACTTCAAAAAATATTGCACAAAAAGCTTTGAAAGACAAACTCTGTGTCAATTTTTGCATGAGATTTTATATTTGCACACGGTGCTTTTTCTTGCGCTTCCATGCCGTCCCTAAGACAGTCCCGTCGATCGTAATCATGTGTTCGACGTCCTATGGTATTTGCATATTATAAGAAGCAAAACGCGCTTTTTAAGTTTCCCTTGTGTGTTTTTTGAACGGGTTAATGTTCGAAAGGTCTGAACATATTTTGACGGGACCATCATTGGCCAATTTTCGGGCGACAGGATGCTCGTCCAGCGACAATACGCGTGGTGGATCGAGCTCTGACAGAGTTCACCTTGAGAGTTTTCACAGATAAATTTTTCATCAGGAATGTAGGGAGAGATCCTGCAGCCCTACAACCAATCGTGTACTTGAATAAAATTGTTTTTTGAAAGATTTCTCACGCGAACAAAGTCGTTAATGTAATGTCGTAATGTTAAACTATTCTCGCGAACCGTGTTCAGTGTACAATACGATGGATGTTTCAATTAACATACCGCTGATTCCTTTGTGTGTATTTATTTGGATTTTATATCCTCGCTATATATATACAAAACCGTTTGATGTATAAATTGCATGATAAATGTCAACTAGTAGTAGTGTATGTATATTCTCGTATTAAATAATCTTTATTTACGTCTCTCTTATTTCTTCAGTTATCTATATATAAAAAAAGAATACTTCGTTTGTTTTGCTTTCTTTTTTTTGTCTGTTTCGTTACCTTGTTTCAGCACTTACACAAACCCAACCTTAAAATGTTTTTTGTTTTTTTGTTGTTTCTTTACTTATGACGTTTTAGCGTGTTGGTCGTAGTTGGTCTATCTCACAACATTTACATGAACAACCGTTAAAATTTTACAATTGTTATACGTGTTGTGCGGATATTTTGAAATGTTCAAAAACCCATAGACAAAGTTTCTTTTTATTAATATGATTTGTGACATTGAACGAACCTCTGTTGCTAAGACTTCCGCTATGTTTATGTTTTCAATGTCATATTAATAAAGTATCCAGGAATAGTGTTACGTAATCATTCATACAGCGAGTCGATATTGTAAATGCATACTAATGCTATTTGCACTTTTCAAAAATGTCAATTTGGATTCTTTTAAAATTGTCTATGGCGTTGCTTTCATCTGACAACTTTGTCTATGGGCAATTGTTTTATGTTGCCGTTTCCCGCCATAGACTGCGCACATTAATGAAACGCGCGATGTTCCAGGCGATCTGCCCAACTACTTGACGCGTTTCCAATGGGACATGGCCAAGTATCCCATCAAGCAGAGCCTCCGCAACATCGCCGATATTATCAGTAAACAGGTGCGTTTAGTTTACACGAATATTAACTTGAATGTAACTTACAACGTCAGTTATCTGTTAACTGTCAAGCAAATAATGACGTAAATTTAAAAATTTGATATTTGATATACTGATATACTTGATATACTTATATTGATATACTTTTGCCGTTTGCGTTGTAATTTTTTTTTTTAATTTATTTGGCAATGACAACGATAAATGACACTACACATCAAGTGCTTAATCTAGTTATTAAATTTCAAAATCTTATTATCTTTATGGATGTTTCTTAAAGTACTTACAGTTGTGTGTATGTATTGTGTGTAATCTGACCTGAGACTAATTCATTTCATAAAGGACCCCCGAAAAGCCATGGAAGTGTGGAAGCCATGTTTAAAACGTAATTGTTACCCCTGCCTTGCGTATTCGATTTGCGGAATAATTTCATGTAAGACTCCAACTTTATAGGTAATTGTTTACGACGACTCCAGTATAAATTGGTGAAATTGTATCTCGTAGTGGAATATTAGTCGGTCGTGTGACGATGTAAAAAATGATGGCACCGATCGTCCGTTCCCAGGTGGGCCAGATCGACGCGGACCTGAAGGTGAAGTCGTCCGCTTACAACGCGCTCAAAGGCAACTTGCAGAACTTGGAGAAGAAGCAGACGTGAGTCAATCTATCTCCCTCCCTCTCCCTCTCTCTCCCTCCCTCTCTCTCTCTCCCTCTCCCTCCCCTTCTCTTCCCCCCTCTCCCTCTCTCGTGAAAGCCGAAGATTAGGTAGGTTTCCCAAAGGCTGCACCGCACGTAACACTTGTGCTGCGAATTAAACAGCGCTAGAGATTCCATCGTTTTGATTCGATTTACTGTTGAATGGTTCTATCTTATCCCTATTAGCTATTTTGTAGTAGTTCGTCTGCAGATGCGGCCACTTGTGACTGTAGTCTTTTTTGTTTATTATAATTCATCCCTTGTAACGGTTAGTCGATTAATAAAACGATAATGGTAACTAATACAAAGCAATGTGGAATAACGAAACGCAACAACCAATTGGTCCCGTTCTATTGACAGCGGGAGCCTGCTGACCCGGAACCTGGCGGAGCTGGTGAAGCGCGAGCACTTCATCTTGGACAGCGAATACCTCACTACGCTGCTGGTCATCGTACCCAAGTGAGTGACGCGCGACTTGCAAAGGAGAAATTATGTTGATTGCAAGCCGAAAAATTAATGTTTTGACTAACATAAAAGATACTAATTCCAATTGATTTTGACAATACTTTATTACTTTACTTACTTGCATTGCAATCCAAACATTTACAATTTACGTAGGTAAATCATAAGGTGAAATGTAGAGCACGAATTGTATACATTCTGTTATGTAATATCCGTTACATAACCTACGTTCAGGTGAATGAAAATATTTGCTTTGATGAAAGGTCGATGTTCAACGACTGGAACGCGAACTACGAGAAGATCACCAACATGATAGTGCCGCGCTCCACGCAGCTCATCCACCAGGACAACGACTTCGGCCTCTTCACCGTCACGCTCTTCAAGAAGGTGAGCGTTTAAAGCTGTTCATTTAGACATCTCAACGTTTCGGGTTTGGAGCGGCTCGGGGCGTTGACGGCGCCGCTTGGGTTGTCGGCGGTGCGGCTTTGAGTGTTGACGGTGCGGCTTGGTGCGTTGACGGGGCGGCTTGGGGTGTTGACGGTGCAGCTTGGGGTGTTGACGATGCGGCTTGGTGCGTTGACGGTGCGGCTTGGGGTGTTGACGATGCGGCTTGGTGCGTTGACGGTTCCGTTTGGTGTATTGACGGTGCGTCTTGGCTCGTTGACGTTGCGGCGTGCACACGTTTACGTTAGCGCATACATATATTTGGGTATATCATTTGTGCAGTTTCCATAACGTAGGCTTTTACTTGCCTATTATTATATTAAAAGGTTGTGTTGCGCAGGTGGTGGAGGAGTTCAAGCTGCATGCCCGCGAGCGCAAGTTCGTCGTGCGCGAGTTCTCGTACAACGAGGCGGACCTGGCCGCCGGCAAGAACGAGATCACCAAACTGGTCACCGATAAGAAGAAGCAGTTTGTAAGTGCTCATTGAACACGAGTAAACGTTGTAAATAGTAGTAAATACATAGTTCCAATAAGATCTGACTCGAAGGACCATTTAAAAATTAAATTTTTCCCTCTCTCTCGCCTAACTCCCTACTCGCTCTTATCATTCACTGTTCCCATTCCATCACGGATCTCATCTTCCACTTACGTTCTTGTAATTTTAACTTCTTGTTTCCAGGGCCCGTTGGTGCGATGGTTGAAGGTGAATTTCTCTGAATGTTTCTGCGCCTGGATACACGTCAAAGCGCTCAGAGTGTTCGTCGAGTCAGTGTTGAGGTGAGACTCGATCGTCTCTGTGTCTGGCTTTATTGGTTTGACAGGTTTATTTTTGTAATAAATACATATATGATATGTGATTATTCCCCAACACTGAACAAACTTGATATTAAACTCCTCATGGAAAATGTTGGGAATCTCGTTTTAGGGACAATAAACTCACGTTTTAATGCGTATAAAAACATGCTATATTATTGTTGCTATGATTGATTATGTCTTTGCCTTTTTATTTATCTGTGTACACTTAGAGAATGTGATGAATACAGAGCAAAGAACAATGACGACGGAATTAAGGTACTGCTTATATCCTTAACAAATTTCTTCACGAAGACCTCTAAGAGGTACGAGGTCAAGGAAAGCTAGATTAGCGTGTACAATGTTTCTGTGCGTTAATTAAACGGAATTGATATAAGTATGCAACGTGACAGAGCATGGCTGGTGTTCAGAAACAAACGTTGGGGACATTTAAAGACTACAGAATTAGTTCAATCCATATTTTGCCTTTTACGGAGTACAAATTTAAGAAATGCTTTTAAAATTATAAAAAATATCTATTATTGCTTAATTATGACGCCAAAAAATCACTTGAATTTAAAATTAGTATGTAAAGTTGTTGGAGTAGTGTCATTCCATAAATAAATAAATGCGGTCGGTGTGTGTGTGTGCGTGCGCGCAGATACGGGCTGCCGGTGAACTTCCAGGCGGTGGTGATGGTGCCGGCGCGCAAGGGCGGCAAGCGGCTGCGCGACGTGCTGCAGCAGCTGTACGCGCACCTCGACCACTCCGCGCACCACCACGGCTCCGCCGCGCAGGACGTCAGTGCACGCACATACACACGAGCGCACACGCGCACTCACACAACCAGTCACGCACGCACCCATTCAAGCGGTCACGCACATACCGTGCAAGATGGGAAGATGATGTTAAATAGATTAAATAATGCTATATGAGATATATTAAACTATATATCAATAAACAAGGGCGTTGGCAGCACGATATTGCGTTCTATTAACAACTTATATGCTAATGGAACTATTGAACACATTCATACCCAAGTTAATTATAACATCAATGGCCACACACACACACACACACACACACACACACACACACACACACACACACACACACACACACACACACACACACACA
>DWDX01001837.1:0-17024 GCA_018245675.1 Agara michaeli | reverse complement strand
TTTTTCAAATTATTTTCTTTCGAATGAATTAGTGAATGATCTTAATCGTATTACAGTTATGCTTAAATCTTAAGCATATAGAATCTGGGTAATGGGTCAAAATAGTATAGTTTTTTTTTGTTTCAATAAGAAAAAAAATTGCGTGATATTTGCTGAGACCCCCCTCTCCCCAACGTAAGATTAGATGAGATTTGATTCGACCCCCCCTCCCCCTTAAACATCTCACGTAATTTGTGGATCTCCCCATATACATAAAACAACATTTGCATCAACATACCTAATAGTAGGTGTCACTGCTTCGTTATTACTATGAATGTGGTAAAAGTGAGGCCTCAAGTCCTCGGGGATGTGAGCTGCGGAACCGACTATCACATATCGACCGTCTTCAGTGAAAAGACTGCACTCTCTGTTCAGTTGCTGTTCCATATATGGAAGCTGTCCCGGATTACGCTCAGTTCGAGCATTAAGCCTTTGCTGGCATACATTGACTGTATGTTTTGGCTGTAATGTTAATTTGAGAAATGATACCGGTCTTTTTAAATAACTATTGTGCATAAAAATAGCATCTATATTACATAGACAGAGACATTCTTATTACATTTTATTACATTACGGAACCCTGGAGCGGGAGGCTGAATTTAAAACCATTAGGCTGTCATTGTTCTATGTACATACAATAAATGTACATACATTTGTTGATAATAAGCATTTGATAAACATATTCACCTTGAAAAATCTATAAAAAATATGTGTCCTTATCCTGTGGTGTGTGTCATTTAATAGATCTGATGGGTATCCGGCCACTAAATCTCCTGCTGCCGCAGCGCCCCTGTATTCATAAATCTGTAAAAAAAGTATACACCTATATATCTACATATTTTTCGAAATCGATGTTGAGAATAGAACTGTTGCCTGTAGACTTGCGAATCTCTTAACAGTATGGGCGATATTAAATATTATTAGTTAGAGACTTAGTGTGATGGTATAATAATAATTCTAATTGATTTTATATTAAGAGTTGTCGGAGAAAGTCCCAACATCATATATACATCCACATGTCTACACATACAGTGAAGAGATGTGTAACACGAATATGTAGCAGTGTGTACTTAGCACTTAATGCAGTCTGCATCCCCTCTAATTATACGACGCTATAGCTACGTGCATGTAATTGAAAAGGATTTATATTATATTTATAGTATTACCTCCAATGATGTTTGATCTGCCGAAAAAGCTATAAAATGTTTGCCATCAGGGCTAAATTTTCTGAGAAAGCACGGGGGCTTCTCAACGTTTACTAATGTCAAGTTGGGAAATACGTTTTGATAGAACTCTCTTACAACATGAAAATGAGATCCAGGTTTTCTTGAGCCATATATTTCTCTATCCATTAACCTCATAACAATATTTTGTGGTTTGATCTTTCTCGGAATTATCTTTTCCGTGCAAATAAAATCCTCTTCGTTAAGAGCCTCAGGTGGGATGTCTTCATAATATACGTTTTCCACATTACTATTCATTATTCTACAATAATCGTTCAGATTTTTAATGAATCATTATAATTGCGAATATGTTTCTGACACAATATTCTTAAATGACTATTAAGATTTATTTCAAATAAAGAAGAATTATACCAAAAACTACCAAAAACCCACTCATGTTTTGACTGTGAATCGTAGCATTTATTGTATTTTGACATATTTGTCAATTTTTTGACATAACACAGATTCAGGGTAAAGTTACCAGCATATGAACGAACTTGAATAATATAAACATTGAAATTAGTTATGTTTCAAGCCTTAATAAGAGTCAAATATATTAATGACCTATTAAATCCTTAAATGCGTTCTTGTTGCATTTTTTTATAATCAACTGGTAAGTCTGTTTCTTGTATGGAACGTTATTAAAATAATATAAACTGCTGTGTACCATTATAAAGTTGTACTAAAGTAAAAACGGAATTTAATGTTGTCAAATTTTGAAATTCATGCAGTTAGTTTGCTTTTTGGCCGAGTTATTGTGATAATTATATTTAAAAACATTTAATTCTGTAATTACCTATCATTCTATTAATGAATATGCTAGTAATATGGATCGACGAGTAAAGAGATGAAGTCATTAAAGTGCTTATTGTAACTGAAACGTAGAAACTTAAGCCAGTGTACACGATGGAAGAACCAATTCTACGTTATGAAAAGATAGATTTCTTAGGAGAAGGACAGGTATAGTTACAAATAACGTTGATGATTGTAATCGTGTATTTAATTATTATATATTTGTTTTTATTATTGTATTTTTTTATCACAACAGTAACCTCCAATAATTTGTAGAACTGGTCCATGGTACCTCTTACTAACAATCGATTTTCGAATCATTGTTTTGCTGTAACTCAAATGAAATTGTTATCTGATAACACCTTATAATCGGTGTAGTGATGAAAATGTTATTTATACTATAATTTCATTTCTTAAATGCAATAATTTTAACTAAGTCTATTTACTTTTCACTTAAGGCAATTTCACATCTATCAACTGTAACTTCATCCTTATTATAACTAGAGGTCCTTCCATAACTAACTAAAATTCGTTTTTTTTTTCACTTTTTATATATATTTACATATAGTAAAATGGTAAAAAGTTTGTTATTGATATTGAAACTGTCTTAATGAGTGTGTTTTCTTTTAGTTTGCAACAGTATACAAAGCTAGAGATGTAAAAACTGACAAAATAGTGGCTGTAAAGAAAATTAAAATTGGATCTCGGCTAGAGGCCCAGGATGGTATCAACAGGACTGCTCTTCGAGAGATTAAACTATTGCAAGAACTGCAACATGTCAATCTGATTGGATTGTTAGGTTATGATTTTTTTTTTGGTTTTAGAGTGTGAAAAAGAGGAGTGTAATGTAACCTCTTGCAGTCTGTCTATAATATTAACTAGAATAAGGTTACCGTAAACTTTTGAGTTACAAGTTATTATAGCTACTTAGTAAAGATTTTAAAGCTGCTACCATATCTACTCTGGTTTTCATGTGAAAATCCAACCAGCCAAAACTTGTTTTTAAATTCCACCATTTGCCAAGTGGCCTGGAGTATACCGTAATACAGTGTTACAAAATACAAAATATCTGACAGCAGTTTGACGACACAATGGAGGCCTCGTAACAAAGATTGCCATAGGGTAATAGAAGGGTTGATCAGCTAAACATCAACCCCTTAAATGCAGACCACATCCATTTGTTCTTTTTTGATTGGTAAAAGCTACAATAATTTGTGGAACATTCATTGAATACAAATTTTTAATTTGCAGATGTATTTGGACAAAAATCAAATGTTTCTTTAGTTTTTGACTTTATGGATACGGACTTGGAAATTATAGTTAAGGACAATACAATAGTGCTCACTCCGGCAAATGTGAAGTCTTATATGATAATGACTTTGAAAGGTGATGTCTCTGAAAGTATTTTTATTCAATCTAAGCTAAATTTCTACAATAACTCTCAGCCCTATTTGAGCCTAGTAATAAATGTAGTATCATTTTAATATTGTGACCCTCAAGTGTGTGTGATTTGGACTACTTTTTAAAAAAAGCTATAGTTATACTGACATCAAAATGATTTTAATTTCATTGGAACAGGGAAGCATGATAATTGAATTTTTAGAGTATACACCAATTTGAGAATAGATTAGCTAAATGTAACAAATATTTGTAATAGTTATCTTTTGTACCATCTTTAGGCTTGGAATATCTGCATCAAAATTGGATTCTGCACAGAGATTTAAAGCCCAATAATCTGCTTATCAATAGAGAAGGTATTCTCAAGATTGGTGACTTTGGTCTCGCTAAGGCATTTGGATCACCAACAAGAATCAACACACATCAAGTAGTAACGAGATGGTATAGGTGTGTATAGTGTGTATATTGTATAAGGCAATAGAAACTTCTGTCTAGGATGGGAAGCACCATGACAACATCGTATTTTTGGACATTATCTGCTGTTTTTCACTAACAAGATAATTGAAGAACACCTGATAGCTTTTGATCTATTTGTTAAAGACCTGACTGCTAGACTAGACGATTTGATTCCTACCGAGGACAAATATTTGTATGATGAGCACATATGTTTGATGTGTCTGGGTTAAATAAAAACATCTATATAAGTATACATACAGAAGCAGTGATAGCCTAGTGGTTCGAAATTCGGCCTCCCACTCCGGCGGATCTGGATTCGATCCTGGCACGCATCTCTGATTTATTATGTGCGTTTTATAAGTATAATTTAAATATCACTTGCTATAACGGTGAAGGATAACATCGTTACGAAATCTGCGCCTTAGAGAAACCTTAGAGTTGTTATCAATTGTATAATATTTTCTAGGGTGTGTGAAGTTCACCAATCCGCACTTGGCCAGCATGGCAGACTATGGCCTAAATCCCTCTCAACATGAGAGGAGACCCGGTCCAGCAGTGGACCAACATAAGGGTCAAAAAAATAAAAGTATATATATGTATTAGTTATTTGCTCACCATAGTACCGGCCTGCCTAGATTGGGATCAGATGGGAATCTGTGGGAGTGCCCCGAGATATTATTGTTATATTAAAATCAAGGCTCTTCAAATTAGCTCACAAAGCATTTTTGACAACATTTTGTAAAACAAAAGATATTTTTGTTGCATCTTTGTGTATGTTCCAGATCACCAGAGCTGTTATTCGGGGCTCGCCAATACGGCACAGGAGTAGATATGTGGGCAGTTGGATGTATATTAGCAGAACTGTTACTGAGGGTGCCATTCCTACCCGGCGAGTCTGATCTTGACCAGCTTTCTCGGATATTTCAAGTGTTTGGCACACCCTCAGAAGAGAATTGGCCTGTGAGTTCATAATTTGTTCTACAGATATAACAAACATACTAATTACTGGAACAATCTACTATTATCTTGATTTATAATTAACATGATCATTTAAAATTAATCAAAATAGGGGTCATATATGCACTAACACTACATGTAATCTTCTTTCAGTTGACATTATGCAATGCAAAGTTCTAGAGTTTGCTAAATGCAGATAAATATTATTAAGTTTAACGTAGTGTGTATTTTCCGTTACATCTCTGTTCACTTACTAAGGACTGAATATGTTTAAGAGTTACTACATTGAAATTTATAGCGACTGGACCAAAAAAAAAAACAATCTCTGTGCAGGGTGTGAAGAGCCTCACGGACTATGTAGTGTTCAAGCAGTTCCCCGCGCAGCAACTGCGGCACATCTTCAGCGCTGCATCGGACGACCTGCTGCAGCTGCTCGACAGCCTGCTGGCGCTGTACCCGCCGCGCCGCTGCGACTGCACGCAAGCGCTGCAGATGCCCTATTTTAGGTCAGCACGTAGCTTCCAGATAATTATCTCCCTGATTATGGAGGCTTGTAACACCTCAACTATTCTTGTGTGTCAACCACCACCAATAGCCAACTTTCCACAAATGTTTTAACATTCTTCAAAGAGCATGTTAATGTTAATCAGTTGGCCACAATGTTATTGTTGAGTAAAAACCGTTGAACATTTTCGTAAATAGAAATTTAGAGCAACATAAATGTTGGATATACATACATATATAATTGCTTTAATAATGAATCGCAACGTCCAGTATCAATATACTTTAAGACTGTGAAGATCTGAATACTAAGTAAGCACTTATTCACTTAATACAATTTTTGAAATGCCATATTATAACTTGCAAAATTTTGCTGACAATATTATGATACATAAAATTAATTTCCTGACAGTATAACATTTGTTTGCAGCAACAAACCAGCACCAACAACGGGTTCCAAATTGCCTATGCCGTCAAGCATATCTAAAGTGGAAATAGAGAAACCTTCACTTAAAAGAAAACTCCTGGAAAACATTGACGGAGGATCGTTAGCAAAAAGACTGCAGTTTTGATGTTCCAGCCAACAATACAATGTTCATTGACACTGCCATTTATTAGTACAATTACACATGTGCAATTTTGATAAAGCAAACTATTTTTGTTATATAAATTAGTAAATGTGACATAATGAAGTGATTAAAGGAAAAACTGATTGTGAATAAATAAAGCAGGACTTTAAACTTTCCCGCTAACAAAAGTTTTAAATTGTAACTTAAGTTTAAAGGAATCAGATTATAAAACATATATTTGATAAATAAATGGTTTTTATTATTATAAATCCAAATGTACCGAATAATCGCAGTTTCAGCAAAATAAAAACCTGCAATTTATTAATTAGTGTCCCTATGGGATAGAACTTAAGGTACCAGGCTAAGTGTGGATGCAACAGTATTATGTGACAATGCATTAAGTTTAATTATGTATTTCACTAGTTATATCAGCAATTTTTTCATAAATGTTAAGTCGGCCAGTACAGAATTAGCCAGCTTCATAGTCTTCAACCTCTAAGGGAGGAGAACCAATCAGTAGAACAATAAAAGGGTGGATGATGAACGGAAATAAAAAGTATTACAATAAAATAAAATATGACAATTTTATTACTTTATAAACTAGCATTGTACAAAAATTATGATTCAGCTCGACGTTCATTTGATGTCGTTTTGACAGAAACGCACTAGGCAGCGACAACCGTGTGGAGAGATTGACAATAAATTATACCAATGTACTTCGAATTCGCCATGTATCTTCTATCGGATATTATATGATCTGTAACATCAAAAATATTCAATGCACTTTAATAATAATATTACATAGATAGATATAGGATAGATAGGTAACATCCCCCCTAATACATATATTTTGGAAGGAATCAGAAACATTCTGAACAGTCATTTATATATAACTCACCCCTGATGGGCCCTTTTCTTTAAACAGTTTTTTTTTCGCTTCTTATATGTACAATTTTTTTTAAATTCTTTCCTTACTTTCACTTAATACTTAAAACTTTCATCTAATTACAATTTAGATTATATTCAGAATTTCATTCATATAATAACGCCTCCACTAGCCTGTATTCCTAAAGTTGGTTAAGACAACCAGACAAAAAGACAAAATCGATTTCTATATATATACCTTAGTTGTATTAGACATCACTGATAGCCTGCCGTACACGCCATATTTTCGTTCGTCCTCTGGTCGTAAAGTGCCCATTTTTTTCATGACCAAATATATCTGAGAATAATAGAACAATTTTCAAGTTTTACGGCAAGAAGTCATAGAAAAGGAATACATCATTGGTTTCGAAAGAACTATTGTACTATATACACTGCAACGGGATTATTATTCAAGTTTAGTACACCGGTTGCGGGGTCCAACACTGACCTGCTCCAGCATGCCGTAGCTCCTGATGAGGAAGTCGCGCTGCGCCAGGAGATTCACTCGTTCCCGCTCCTCCTTCTCCACGATGGGGTCCGGCTCGAACGAGCACACCACGTACGGCGGCTTTACTTCTTTTTCGACGACCTGCGTAACACAAACATCATTTCACAATTCATAAATATTTTTGTCGAATTAATGTAATTAATGTACTTTATTGCGCAATTAGGCATAGGAAAATACAAGTTGGCGCTTTTATCGCTAACAAGCGATTTCTTACAGACAACCAGCATAATAGCAGATACAGAATTTGGAAGAAGCATAAGCAAGGTGCATTTTATGATATATTAAAATAAAACAAATTAATCTTTTTCTACTTTCTGCAGTCGCCATTTAATTTACACTACACACCAAGTAATTTACATTACACACCAAGTAATTTACACTACACACCAAGTAATTTACACTACACATCAAGTAATTTACATTACACATCAAGTAATTTACATTACACATCAAGTAATTTACATTACACATCAAGTAATTTACATTACACACCAAGTAATTTACATTACACATCAAGTGATTTACATTACACATCAAGTAATTTACATTACACACCAAGTAATTTACACTACACACCAAGTAATTTACATTACACATCAAGTAATTTACATTACACATCAAGTAATTTACACTACACACCAAGTAATTTACACTACACACCAAGTAATTTACACTACACAAGTCAAGTCAACTTAAACCTTGCAGCAAAAATAAAATGTCACTCACAGTGCTCTGGGTGACGGAGGGCTTCGGTGCGAGTTTAGGCTTCTCCTTGTCGTCTTTCTCCTTCCGTTTCTGCTCCTTGTCCGGCCGTACTTTGGGTTTGACCGTTTTGTCGGTCGCGTTGGTCGCGGCGGAGGTCGCGCTGCACAAGCTCGACTCGTCGACGGTTTTCTTGTCGCTGTCCTTCGAGGGCTTGGGTTGGGACGGCTTCTTCAGCGCTTCCGCTTTGGCTTTCGTTTGCTGCGAAAGCGATTGAGTATTGGAATGCTGTTATCGGTTTGTGAACAAGCATATTTGTTACGACCAATGGAGGAGCCGCACTTGAATGGTGACACTGAGATTTTATTAAACAAGGACCATCGGTTGTAAAGTAGCATGCCCTTCAGTCAACTGTGTATTGAGTAATGCAATAATAATATAATAATAATATCTAGGGACAATTCCACACACGGCTATCCGATTCCAATTTAGGCAATTTAATGCCTGTGTTATGATATCCGGACAGCTCATAAACATACATATATACATACGATATATTACTTATATAGATATTTTTATTATGACCAGACACAGAACAGACAAATGTGCTCATCACACCAACGTTTGCCCCGGGTGGGAATCGAACCGACGACCTCCGGTTTTGCGGTCAGGGTCTCCAACCAATCGACCACGAGGCCGGTCGAAGCCTTCTTTTAATTATGAGTCTAGGAAACCAAGATCTTTAGAGGAAAATTGAACTGGGTATCCATTACAAAAGAGCTCTCCTCGAAAACCGGCAACGCACTGGCGACTCCTCGGACGTTGCAAGTGCCCATAGGCGACGATGACCACTTACCATCAGGTGGTCCGTCTGCCTGTTCGCTGTGCTGAATTGTATTTAAAAAAAAATTGGACCAATATTAGCCGCTACCTGTTTTCGAGACCCGATCTTGTTCAAGTAACATTCAAAGCAAACCGCTCGAGCGGCGTTCGGTGGATGGTGAACGCGCTCACCAGAAACTCCTCGCGCTGTATGCGCGTACAGTCCCCGCGCGCCCGCGACGACGCCGTGCCCGAGTACAGCGAGCCGGACGGCTGCTGGAACAGCGTCGCGTACTGCTCGCCCACGGGATACACGCGCCTTTCGATGCAATCATCGCATAACTCACAACGTGACCGCTCGAAAATAACGACATTATACAAAATTGGTACAATTATACGTATATTTACTACTTTGACAGTGCAGTTACGGATATCCAGCGTTGCGGATATATATCTTGGAAAATAAAAACCTGTTATCACTTATGATCTATTACAGAGTGTGCTTGATTTGTTACATCCCTTCGGAGATGTATGAACAGACGACAATGCTACCCAGCGGTGTCACCAAAGTGCACCAACTATATATTGTAGTTTACAAAACATCTTTTATTTACATACAAAAAATATTGAAATGAAATAAATAATTTTGATTACATCCAGCCAGTATGCATTTTTATACGGATTTGTAAATGAAGCAATACATTAAAACGCAGCAAACCAATTACCTAAAGTTGCCTAAATGCGTCTCCTCCCATTGAATTTGCGTCTGCCACGGACTTTTGTCGGGTTCCTTCTCCTCTGTTGGCATATATTCAGCGAATCTATAAATATAATATGTATATGAAAAACATTTCTTTTGCAACTCTTCCGTTATCATTATTATATATAGCGGTTATGTGACTTTTATTCAATTTAAAAAAAAATATGCCACTTGAGGTCAGTCAGTCAGAAGTCCGAGCAGTGTTGCTAGACCTTTATTTGTTTCACTCTTTATTACATAGCACGCCAGTGAAAACGAAATTTTTAAAAAATAGCATACTAGCGTCTCGTCCCGGCTTCGTACTGTGGTGGTACATCACTTTGTTGTATTGTCGGCAATTTCCGCAGCGTACGCGATATAACGATTCTTTTTGTAGATACTTTTTTCAGTCGTTGGGTTACATTATGGCAGTTTTTATACGGATCCCTAACTTTTTTGAAAATGTTCCATCGCCTACGTTCATCAGGGATAACGTAGGATTCTAATAGTGAAAGAATTTTTTAAATCGGTCCAGTAGTTTCAGAGCCTATACAATGCAAACAAACAAACAATCAAATCTTTCCTCTTTATAACACTAGTTTAGACGTGTAAGTTTGTCAGCTGTCAGATTACCATAGCACTAGTTGTCTATGGAATGAGAGTTGTGTGTGTAATGGTCTTAGTTATTGTGTTCTTATCGTTACTTATTAGTCTGCAGCAGGCGGTCGCGTATCCTCTTGCGGTCCTCCTCGAGCACGCGCTTCTTGTCGCACTGCCAGATGTTGAGCATCGTCAGCGTGTCCGTCAACAGGCTCTCCTTCACCTCGCGGTCCAGCTGCGTGTCCGTGTGGAAACTGGGCGAGTGATTCACCTTTGGGCGAAACATATACGATTCTATGTTCAAGTTTTATAAAGTGAAACTTTTATTACATCGTCTCAAATTTTTTGGTCTGTGTGTCGCGTGTCGCGTGACGGTCGGCCGCGGAGTAGGGATAAAGTGAAAGGCGCTCGTCAGAGCAGCCGAGGCCGATATGGCGGCGTCTATAGTTCCATCAGCTGACCGGTGTATTCATCATCATCATTCATCATTCCCATTTTCCAAGTATAAAATTAAGATTGATGATGCGATTTTTATACCCTTAATGGAATATTATTCCGAAAATTTTTAGTTAAATATCTATAATGTGAAAAATAGTTTCCTTCTACCGTAGTTTCATAAAAAACCACACAATCCGTTTTTTTAAAGTTGCCCCCTGTTACCAGAAATATAAAAGAGGGCGCCATTAGTACCATTAAAGGTGTATTATATTTTTTAGCCTAGTCTGTCAAATTTCCTACTTGTGTAAACGGCTCTCCTTCTTCGAGCATGAGTCGGCTGAATCTCTCCTTAGTGAGGAATCCACGACCCTCCTCATCAAAGTACTGGAACGCGGCCAAAAGCATTTCGGCAGTAGCTGGGTAAAATCTAGAACAGTTAATGATTTCATTTACTTATAGCCATAAACCATTTACTAGCTATTTTTGGTAGGTAGATACAATAGTATATTGGGAAAATGCTTACGTAGTCTCAAAATAAAAAATGTTTCACTAGTATATTGTAAACCAAGTTGTGCTATGTGCCTACAGATTTACTGATTATTATATACATCCGATACAACAAAACACATTTTTACTTACCTGTGTTCGGTAATACCTTTACTCATATAAGGTAGAAAATTTATAAGCGGTACATTTCCAGTCGCCTCTTTGTTTTCCGTTGCAAGAATCACTTCCTGTATCTCAGCTTCAGTTGGACAACATCCTACAACAATGGTTGATTTCAAACTACCGCCAATCTCCAAATCTGCTGTTAAAATACTATTTTTTCATTTATTTACTAACTGCCGGGTAATTACTTAAAAATGGCTAGTGATTATAAATACATTATTTTAAAATACACAAAAACTTCTTACCTAAAGATCGAAGGATGGTACCTATTTCTCTCACGTCAACTACTTGTTTTCCTGAGTGATCAAACACTTCGAAAGCTTCTATGATCTTTTTTTCTAATTCATTGCTTGGTTGTACTGTAATTTATACAATAAACAATTAGTTAATTAAATGTAAATTTGAAACATATACTCAACAAGTAAGTAAGATATTTACTTTTCGGTTCTTCCTTTCTTGCCATTATAAAAAAAATGAGATTCAAAATAATATCAATTGAAATATATTTACTATCTAAATAAGTAGAATATAATAAATAAACGATAAGTTACTTTGTTGCTAGGTAACAACGTTAAATGTACATGAAGGTCAGCGTCATATGACAGAGTCGCGGCATACCGACTAATTTAGTAACAAAATCCAATTACAGGCGTGATGTTACGATTTAAAATGCAACCTAAAATACTTATCCATACGGTTTTCCATAGATAATGCTCCGACACTCAGTTTGTCTGCGCCAACCCTTAATGTGTGTAGGTACCTGATATTTAAATAAAAAATTGGATGCGTCAGGCATCTTCGGGCACACCAGTGAGCTCACCAATCCAGCTCCTCAAAATGGAGTCATGAAGCTTCGCTAAATACAAAAACGGCTACTACAGTTACATCATCATTATATAGATATCAATTTACTTGTCGCAAAGTCTACTTTACTATAAGCAAGATCCTCCACCAAAGAAAAATACAGAATAAAAGATAATGGGTTTATTAGAGGTGGTCCTCTTTATTTTCACAATTTTAAAATAAACGAACCTTTTTACAATTGTTCTGAACACAATGAGTTAAATATATAGACGGGAATAAACGGGAATCCAAACAGCAAAATATGTACCAGGTGGTTTTTTTTACACCCGCCATAGAATTTATTACTACAGAGCTATGGATCTCCTTGGTGCATAAAGGCCCTATCAAGGACATTTGTAGCGGGATAGCTCAATGATTTATGATTGCTGTTTGGAAAAAAAGACCAAGAAAGTCCACTAACCAGTTATTAAATAATGACTTTAACTTAATGTTTCAAATTATACAACATAGCATAAATTAATGCTACAGCATAGCATAAATAGCATTTTTCTTCTCAATATGCAGTTCTTTCCTTTTATGAATCTTTATTCAATATTTCAATAATATTGTTAGCAAAACGCCAATTCAAAAATTGCACTTGCATTTGTAAAGAATTTATAATATTTAAGATTTATCATTAATGTCAATAAGTGTGTATCCAAGCCAACAATAAAAAAAAACTTTATTTCCGGATTTTCGCATCGTCGCCATATTGGTTTGGCTTGGCGCTTTCTTCGTGATCGCTAATTTTAGCGAGTAATGGTTTTATTGAGTAAATTGTGTTTTTATTGTGTTGTTGGTTGAATTTTAGTTTTGTGCATTGGACACTTGTATAATAAAAATGGATCCCGCCAAAATGAAGGTGGTGGATTTACGGTCCGAGCTTGGCGCCCTCGGTCTCGACACGAAGGGTAACAAGCCGGCATTGGTAGAACGATTAAAAAAGGCGCTAGAAGCTAAAACTGGCAAAGGTAAGGTCTCATATACAATTTTCGTATAATTCTGACCAGAATTTTACACAATGAGAATAACAATTTGTACGATTTGAGTTTGAAACTACTAGGCACGTGTGCGATAATTTCAATCGAAGCCATGTTTTATTTATCGGCGAGTGACTGTTTATGTGACATAATGCTGCAAGTCCTTAGCAGCCCATTAAAAATAACGTCATATCCATACTTGGGTTTTAGGTTATTGTCACATAATTATTTTTAGAATAATAGCAGTATAACTGATTAATGTGTTTACTCAAAACATGATATAATTGTTGTATGACAAATTTTTCCTACAAGTCATTCCAATCAATAACAAATTATAACCTGAAAGTATTTGTCACTAAGGAATATAATCTTCACGGGTGTTTTATGTCTCAAAACACATAAAACAAACTTATCTTTCGAAATAACACCTTATGTGCAGACAATTTTTAGCGACTGGTATGAAAATGTAACAATTCTGTATAAAAATGTTTCATTTCATGCCTCATTTTCTATTAATGCCCAACACAATTCGAAATTCATATCAATCAATGAATATTCTATCTGTAGTGACAGAAATATTCACATACATAAATGAATATCATAATCAGTATTTATTATCTGAATGATATGTTGTTATTGGTGTATGCAGCTTGAGCCTCAGAACAAAGGAACACACAAGCGAACAGAATACACTTTATTACACAACAATCCATATCAATGAAGATAAAAAATCAGTTTTATCTGCAAGTAAAACATGGGTGAGATGCATTTGCCCAATTTATTACTTAAGCAGTGAAAAAAAGAGATACTCAATTCAACGTGTATATTTTTCCAATCAATAAATAAATATACATTCATAACTAATATGGTTACATGCTATTGTATGTCAGGTCAGGATTGTCCGTACCGGATATGATATAGGACAATACAAATGACTCATTGGATCTGAGTACAAATTGAACAATAATTTTAATTTTTCTAGTAAACAGTACAAATAAATACGATGATCAAAATTTTTGTAATCACTTGGATTTCAATTTTATAAATGTCGAAGCTAGGAAACCTGTTGCTGTATGATTAGATGACCTTTTAATTAGTAGTGCTATAACAATGAAATGTTACAGAATGATTTTTGTTTAAGAAAACTATGTGCAAGTGCATAATATAGTTTTGCACAGACCTGTCGTTGAGCACAATTGATACAGGTCAAATACAATATGAAAGGTGACAAATAAAAGAAAGTGAAAAGTTGTACGAATTTTAAATGAGACCCCCCCCCCCCACGTAATAATGATCTAATTAGGCTTAGAATTGAATTAGTCACCGTAATGATTTTAGATATATTAATTGTTCATGTCCAATACTACGAATAATTTTGCATGTCAAATTTATCCTGATACATTTTTGTTTTATTTTCCTTGTATAGTTTAGTTACATTTTTGTGTTGTTCACGTGAAGCAACGAATGAATGTGCAACTGAGCGATCACGTATTTCGCAATCTCAACATAGTCGTACTTGAAAAAGGCGATAATAAAGTAGTTGGCACTGTGAAATTGTTTTGATGTGCTTTCAAAATAGCATTCTGCCACCTCACAATAAGATTCACATTTCGGTGAACGTGGCAGTATCGTGCGGTGTTTCCCATAAAGAAACGAGTTGATTTCATTATTGTATGTTGTTTTACTACAGAAGCCGAAGATAAAACTCCAAGTGTGTGTGATTATTTATATCGGAATATTTAATAGGAAATCCGATTTCAATTTGGAATTCACGCCATCACTATATATCATACAGATTATACAGAACTCCATGGCATGTACGTCCACAGATAAATAAATGGACACTGCTAATGTTGTCTATCCATTTCCGACTGCAAATTGAACTGAAATCAATTGTATCCACTGTTGTTTTCAATTAGTTGTTTTGTTGTCAATTAAAAATCCACTCAACGCAGTGGCAGCCGTGTGAATATTTGAACTGAAGTGTTTAAAATGCGTTTGAAAAGCATTAAAAAGTTCCAACTGACAAAACTTAAACAAACAAACCATAGTATACCCCTAAAGCAGGATATATTTTCTTAATTTTAACCATTCGCAAAAGGATTTCCATCCTTTGTATGATCAAGCATTAAGTCTACATGTGCTACCATTATCTTGTGTAACATTACAATATCACACTTGATCCCCAATGGGATAGACAGAGCACCAGGTAATAAAGAATAGATAAAATCAATTCTATGTGTATGATTCGTTTGTTCGTTGATGTCGAGTGATAACGTATTCCATTTAGCTGTACGTGTAGAAATAAACTGAAATAAATTCATGTATGCAATACTAAATGTGGAAATATTTCACACTCATATTATTTGAGTGGGCTTTGGTCAAATGCTTATCGTTAGTCGGTCGGCTGAAATGAAGATGTTAGTGATTATTTTAATCAAGGTATTATTTTATCAGCAATTGCAGACACCTCTATATTGGACACATCGACAGAAGAGCTCGACGAGCCTGCAACACCCAGAAGACCAGCCGTGAGGGCCACTAGGAGAAGATCGTCCTATTTGGCCCCGGCTACCCCTGCTAAGGTGAGTCATAAACCTACTTTGAGGTTTTTTTTTTAATCTATTCAAGTACTTACACTCAAACACAATACAGAACATGTTTTTTTTGTTATCTTGAATTCTTTGTACTCTTAATGTGTTTTACATTCGGCAAACCTCAGAGTTTGCAAAAATCTTTGCTAAGATCCAGGCAGGTAGGTTGCAATCTTAAGCCTTCCCTTGAGTTTCTCTACTCTTTTCAAAGGAGGCCCCATTTTGAACGATCACCCAGATAATAGACTTGAAGAAGCAGTGATTGCAGATACAAAACATTTATTTGCACAAATTTAGTTAAAGGGCAGTGATAACTACTTTTAATTCAAATATAAAATCAATTTACTACAAAGAACTATTACAAAAACGCATACTATTATTATATACATACCACATATAATATATATATATATATATACAACTAATATAACTTCCTAAGATTATACGAGAAGAGCCCCCCGAAGAGCTAGATGAAGACATGAGAGAGGAGCCACAGACACCACCCGAGATCTTGAACTCACCACCCAGAGGGGTGCCCGCTCCCGTACAGGAGAAGGTCTCGTTGCCACCGACACCTCAGAAGACAAAACAGTTGGAAGCGACAGAAACTGCAACCTTTGAACCGGACGAGAAGGAGATTTACAATATTGATGATGAGATGTAAGTTACATAAATCTAGGCCATGACTCTCAAAAGAACTATTAATTTAGCGGTTGCATATGGGATCAAGAAGGTTCTGCTGTAACTTTATCCAGACTATTCTATCTAACTTTTGTATATCCCGAAATGGGGAATTTGAGATTATCCTTTGAATGTATGGTGAATAACAAAAGGTGCATAACAAAATTAAGTCCAAAAGTGATGGTTTTGAATAATTCTTGTCCGACATTACCTGTCTCAGATTCCATCTTAATAGGCTCGGAGGGAATGAAAAACAACAAAAGTTGATTCAACACCCTTTCATAGAATACATAAATAGTTAACAAGTGTCGTGTACGAAAATTGCATCCTAGTTTACCTCACGCTGTTATAAGATAAATGTTAGTGCGTTTGTGGGTAGGAAATTAATTTCTGTCATATAAATCATCATGGGTATCTAGTTGCAATAGTAAACACATTATCTACGTCGTTTTTGATAACACACTACAGATATACACAATTGCTTTGTAATCACTACATAGTATAAAACAAAGTCGCATCCTGCTGTCTGGCCCTATGTCCCTATGTATGCTTAGATCATTAAAACTACGCAACGGATTTTGATGCGGTT
>DWDX01001836.1:0-17027 GCA_018245675.1 Agara michaeli | reverse complement strand
AGGAAACCTGCACACCTTAGAGATGTTATAAATTATATAATATTTTCTAAGGTGTGTGAAGTCTACCAATCCGCACTCGGCCAGCGTGGTAGACTACGGCCTAAATCCCTCTCACCATGAGAGGAGACCCGGCCCAGCAGTGGATCAACAAAGGGTAGAAAAAAAAATGAAATCTATCAGCTGTCCGGATACCGGTACAGGCTCTGCCTAATTTGGCTTCAGGTGGGCGCGTGTGACAGAGTCCTAAGATATAATAATTAATCTTACAATGTTACATCACATTAAACGTTTATCTTATAATGAAAATATCTTACAAATCGTAAACTCAGAGTCACAAAACTGGGCTGAAAGCAGTTTCCACGCAACGATATCAAAAAGTTAAAGGTAAATATTGAGGCATAAGATTACCTTTGCGGTCGGACTACAATGGTCTCTATCTGGGGCCGGCCTGGCCTTTTATGTAAATGTGCTCTCTGACGTAAGGAGGTTGCCGCGTTGGAACACGGACCGAATCGCAAGCCATCGCGTTACCTAAATGTGGACATCAACTCGCGGTTTGAATTATGATGCATTATTTAAATTTTTATTTTTGATAGTAACTTAATTTATAATATGATAGATATTAAGTTATTAGACAAAAAAAAACTTGATATCCATTTAATATTCCGATTTCATTCTTTGGATATAGTGTTACCCTAGTCTCCTTACGAAACAATTCTCCATGTGACTGTAGTCCTCTACACACATACGGACACAAGCTTATTAGATACTCAAATCCAGAATTATTAATATAATTAAATATTCCTAGGACTATCCGACAGAATATGCTGTAAGAGACGAGATGACAATTCTACTGAATTTGTTGACAACTCTCGGACAACTCACACAATACCTTCAGATCCCAAATTAGGCAGAGTCTGTGCTGTAATGACCGGACCGCTTATTTAACATATGTTATATATTTGTTTCTAAATTCATAACGTTACACTTGCCGTACACAGACGGTATACTTATTTTCATGACGTAAAAATTGTCTTGGGTATGAATCGAACTAATAGCTAACTGAGTAAGCATTCAGGATTACTAATATATCAGTTAGAGATAGCAAAGTACTTATGAGATGTTTCATATTGGACACCTAATTTCGTGGTGAGTTCAGAATCATTTTTAAACAGTTGGCACTGGCAGTATGCCTATTTTACTCGAACAAATATATTGATAAAAAAAAATTAATATCGCTTTGTTTGTTTCAGGTATGTAAAGTTGCAGGTGTTCCGCTCTACATTAAACGACTTTCCGTACATCGAGACGATGGTAAACAATTCGTCGGCATCGGTAGGAGTATATCGCTTCATCACCATGACTTATTTTAAAAACAAAATGAAATTTCATAAATCTTTATCTTAATATTCTTATCGATCAGAAGGGAATTAAATATTTAACACAAGAAAATGACATCAATTATAGTCGAACTATAGTACAAAACTAAACAATCACAATTAATAACAGAAGAATGATAACGATCACACTAAACTTACGATTAAATAGCACTTGAATAAAATAATTATTATCTCTAAATGAATCGTCACATCCGAACGCCACGAACAGAGCGGGAAAACACAGCGCGCTCTTCTCTTGTTTTTTATTTTCCTTTTTTTCTATAGAAGCGTGCCAGTTCCATATTTGAAATCGGTAACAATATATATATATATATATATATATATATATTGTGTGCGTGTGTATGACACTGAACTACTCCTAAACGACGGGATCGATTTTGATGACAAATTTTGTGTATGTTCCAGGGGCCTTAAAAATGGTTTGGACTCAGAATTTGGTTCACGGGAAAATGTTTATTTAGGTAATAAATTTTTAAGTAGTTGTTGATTTTACAACATTTCACATTGGACCCGACAGACTACGCCACCATCGTAGTGTCAAATATTAATTAGCTGTCAAACATAAACGTAAGTCCCGTCAAATAAGATTAAAATCGTTTCAGTACGAAGTTCGCCGGGACAGCTTGTATAATTATATTATTATGAATAGAACTATTTTATTCCCAATTTAAAAACGACAATGATGTTCAAAATCCCATGGAACTCAAATGGGTGAACCGTAACTGAAACGTTGTGCGGGAACACATTTTCATGCGATATTATTTACGCGAGGAAATCACGAAATAAAACTGAAACAGCTGCTCAAACGCACTCGTGTAGATGTGCATTTTTTTAATATCCATTTTGTAATAGTCGTTGTAGCTTCATTTGTCATCCAGCAAACTGTTCTCGTGTTTTATGAACTGCGCGAACAACTTGCATCTAAATAAAAATACAATACACGAGCGCTGTACGAGCCTCAAACCCGCGCTGTAAGGTGGGACTGCCGCTGACTTAGTAAGATACTGTTGTATATTTGATGGACTTAATAATCAGTACATCGAAGTGAGTTGAAAAATGGTTCAAGTATTTTATGATTGTTAAGATTTTTTTATTTTCGCTTTGAGAGCAACAAACAGTTACATTTGTAGTCTAATTGGCTGTGTTTGACTAGAACACTGTATTCTCGAATTCAGTGAACAGTCAGAAACAATTTTAGAAATGTTGATATATACTATATTATTAGAATCCTTTTTGTTTAAATATCAATAACGCATGCCTAGCCAAACACTGACAAACTGCTTAAAGCCGA
Organism: Agara michaeli; assembly: GCA_018245675.1. Classification (NCBI taxonomy): domain Eukaryota; kingdom Metazoa; phylum Arthropoda; class Insecta; order Lepidoptera; family Hesperiidae; genus Agara; species Agara michaeli. The sequence continues at coordinate 14,336 of DWDX01001836.1, read as the reverse complement.
TACGGATTCAACGTTCTTCTGCTTTTTAAGCTGAGATTTAGTTAAGTTCAAAAATTCATGTCAGATCATATATATTCGTTATCAAAAATTACTGTAATGCAATATACCTGTCAAACATCAGCAGTCACAGTTGGATTAAATCATCGAATAGTTAACTTAGCTCATACGTTGTGTGTTCTTCGTCTGCAATCCTCTGTTTCGATGAATAAAAAAAAGAACCGAAACATTAATGAATGAATGTATGCATGGCGAGAGTGATGAATGTAGACGAAGCGCGTCAGGTTTGCAAGTATGTTTGGCACTCGGTGCGCCCTGCCTACCCCGTTAGGGACCTGGCGTGACGGTATGTTGTCGTTGTCGTTGTGAAGTGAAAAAAATCTAGTTTCACGATATCCGTTCGACCCAACATTCGCCTAGCGTTGAACCCGCTTCTCCTAAATGCTGTTTGTTGGAGTGTAGCCATTCCCTCGTTGGAATGTCGGTCGACATATTATGCGTATGTACATATAATAAAATTCCATTTGTACTTCGATCCCTGGCGATTCAAATACTCTAAATATCTAAAGATACATATTAAGTACGTTCACTACGGACAAGCAAATTTTGAAACCGAGGGCTATACGTAGGGATGAAAAGGCATACATTTTTAGCGAACCGTTCTACATCCCACGTGGTAGTTATAAATCTCGCTTTATAAACGGCTAACGGCGAGCCCGTATTGAGAGTCGACACACACGATCATCTGTCCGCGTGTTCGCCGGCCGGCTAAGCCATGCTGCAACAAAGTTGATTTTTTTTCTTATTTTAAAACAGCGCTGAGAGATTTATCTTTGTCAGCTATGTTTCCCGGACTCTCGCCGCTCGAGGGGCGCACAAAACCAATGAATTACAGCTATCAAAATGTTACGTTCATTGAGTGTATGTACATATATGTATATCTTATGATCAATAAAACGATTTAATCGAACGAATGCGCTCATCACATAATCGTTTACGACATCCGGTTCCGCAGTGAGGGTCTGTATCCACCGCTTCGAGAGGCCCGCTGACGACATTGCGACGTATTGTTCGAATACTGATCGGCGACTAAGATTTACGCTGGCACCTCTCACTTGACCCAATCGCACGAACCCTTCCTCGCCCGGAGGGCGCCGAGTTAGCCCAGATATCTGCGATACAAAGGTCGATTCGATATGCAGAGTGCCGAGCGATCTCGTTCGCCGCTCTCGATTTCGAAACGGAATCTTCATCCGATCACAGCCCTTATTGAATCCGGCGGGCTTTGGAATGTGGGAGTTGCTTATTGAATTAGTTTCTGAATTGTAAGGGAAATGTGTAATGTGTTTTCCTTATTATGTTTGGAGTTTGAAGTTGTATCGGTTGTAAATCCGCTTTCGGCTTCGCCATTTCATATCGATGAACCTCAGTGAACGCCGCATTCGAATAAATATTATAACATATATACTTTTTAGCAACAGAAAAAAGATTTATAAAAGTAACTTTTAAAACAATATTTATTATTTCTTTTAAGAGACAGGCTAGTTTTGTTTAACGACAAAGTTATTTATTTTGTTTATTTTTTTAATTTCTCCATAAAAGATATAGAATTAACTTTATCATCAATCCTTTTATTGTTGTTCTGCTCAGGGTCTTAACGGACACGACTTAAAGCCACGGTCTCATGAGAGCCGATTGAAGTGGACAGACTTCATACGCTTTAGATAATTTTTTGGAGAACCCTAAAATATCTAGGCTTTTCATAGCATATTATTTTAACGTTATAGTCAGTAATATTTTATATCAAAGATGCGGACGCGTGCCGGGATGTAAGCTCCGGACCCGTTGAGACGGAGACTGAACTCTAAAGCCCCCCGCACCAATAAACAAAGGAGAAAGATAATGAAACGTGCACACTATACTACAGTGTTAGGTACGTATGCACCGTACGGACGACGGTACGATCCGATTAAATATCAACGAGTTGCCAGCGAAAGTCAGATGGATATCAAATATTCACGAAGCGAGCGCCGATACATTCGGCGCAGTCCTTTGACTCCAGGAGGCTTTCGAGAACGTCTACGACCCGAAGCCTGGAACGGTCTCAGTCATAAAACGTGAATAAAGTCCGAATAAATGATGTTTGCATCGAGCAATAGAGAGGTCGAGGATCTGAAAGTGGACTCAGAGGAGGAATAAATCAAATTGAGAATAAAGAAAGCATAGAATGTCCAGGGAACAAGAGCCTGACAGTTATTTGAACTTTTGGAAAGAAATATTTCAATATTTTATTCAGCTTTCTTAAGGTACAATGAATCAGTGACATGTGTAAGAATCATATATCACTCTATAACAAAACGCAGTATTCACTAGTTGGATGTAATTTCAAATGATTCCTGTAATCGTGATCATGAACTTAATGTATAATTAGCCTATGTAGCTATGTCGATTTTATACTGTACTATAAGTTTTCACTATAAGTATTGTTTGACACTACGAGTACTATTACTACAGTATTACTGTCGCTTCAAATGTTTTTAAAATCTTAATTCATTAGTCGACTCCGGCAAACAACAACTGTACAACGAAACACTAGCCGCATTCGTCTATGCGAAGTTCAATTCCAGGGAGCTTCATGAAATTTGAAATGTCAACTTCGTTATCCTGTGGCTTTCAATAGACTTAACTAGACCATTGAGATAGCCAAATTATTCCGAATGTCTCCCGCTCCCGAACGAGGCGAGGCGGACCGCTCCGTCGTTTTCTTTCATTATTTTTTAGCCATCTCTAAACTTCCCGTAATCCATGTAATAAAAGGAACCTTTTAGAAAACCTTATTCAATGTTGAAAACCGCAAAAAAATCTCATTATACGCGAATGTAACAGACGCAGATTTTCCGTTCGCGTCGCGCGCGGCCGCTCTAAACGAGATTACCGATGTCTCGGAACGCGAAAAAGATCACCCGTAATTGTTGTGCTATTAAGGTAATTTGTGCCTCGCTACGGGGACGCGACCTTCGTATATATACACCTCAGTACATCGTACTACATTGACCTTTGCTTGTTTCTTTTGTAAATAATGAATACCATGATCTACGTCACCGAAACTCGTCTACCAAGAATCGGTTATAATTCGCAGCTATAACAGTTTAACCCGGTTAACAGGTATCGTTTCAGAGAGAAACACCTCAGTCTGTCTCATTCACGAATGTCAAGTTAACAAGCTACACACGGTAATGATCGACGAGTAATACAAATGTATGTATTCCCAAAATGTATTCCCAATAAGAGTCACCGTAGAGGCTGATTTAAATAAGTCGTCGACTTGATTACGGCGCGTACGCCTAGCTAGAGCTACGCCTAGCTAGAGAGGTAGACCTCTTCCGACTCTGCTACTAGAATTAAGGAAGGCATGCCAGGTTGGTTTGGACATGTAGAAAAAATGAGCGATGGCAGACTCACGAAACAGATTTATATAGAGTAACGAGTTTGTATAATGCTGAATACATTACTATGAATATTTTCTTCAGGAAGTACTATATTGCAATAAATAAACTGAAGTATTTCCACAAAAAGAATGTTCGTTCGTTCGCTGCACTTGTAAATGGCTCTCCAGTGTTCGGTGAACTTCCTCCATCTTACAACTACTCACTGAAACTTGCCTCGTTTGTATTATAATATCTTCAAGGAATCGATTCCGTCCAATTTGCATCACAAACGACCCTCGAACGTCATGAAATATTAATCGTCTCTGACGAATTATTGTCTTAACCGATTGTCTCCGCTTTCGAGTGGCCCACGATTTATCAATCGCAAATAAGAAGGGACTCGTTTGTGAGTCATTTTTATTTCAATCAAATTTACTTTGAATTGGATTCTCAAATTTATAAGCCATTATTTACAGGCACTCCCGCCAGGCGCTCCGACGAGCGCACGATTTATTATGAAACAAGCCTCTTCAACATAACGACGTTCGCGCAGCTCTGTTCACTGGTAACTGCAACTATAACCGCATAGTACTTGTTTTATCAGTCACTCTATTGATCGCGTGGACAAAACGGAGACTACATAAAACTGTAATAATAACCATAACACACAATACTTAAATATTGTATTACGTGTTTTAATTCTGAAATGTCATGTCTGTTTATATACAAATTACTTTTATTTGCAAATTGGCCAGTAAACAATTGTTCTCGATAAGAAACTTCCTCGGATCCGCCTTCACGCCTTCGAGTATGTAATGTTTTCTGAGGTGTACGAAAATTGCCAATCCGCACTCGGCCAGGATGGATAGCTACGACCTAAAAAATCCTTCACACCATGAGCGGAGACCGTCGTCCAGCAGCATAACAGTAAATGGAGAGGTTGAAAAAAATACACCACCAGCTACATAGGGGAGGCTTATTTTCCTCGCGTGTTATCATTCTCGGACGCATTACCGTAAGACTTATTAACATTATCAGTTGTTATAGCAAAAAAATGGATAAAAAGCTCAAGTTGTTTTACTTAATTTTCTAATCGATAAGTTTCATTACCGGCCGCTTCGGACGGCGTAGCTCGCGTTTATACGGGAATAACTTTTAACCGAACTAGTCGGAACTGGGTAAACTCCCTCGATATGCTGCCTCCTATTCCGTGTCTTCCTGTGAAACGTTTCTAATCCAACAGCCATTTCCATTTATGAAAATGTCTCCTCGCTCTGCTGTCGCGTCTTTTGCATTTACCGTTTCTAGCTATTTAACTGTTCCTTGAACTAAGATTTTTCTATTCCGTGGAGCATTTTCTAGTTGGAAACCGTTAACGTCACTCGCTGTCGATGTGAAACGGTTTCTTGTTAGTAGCGAGAATTCGCCGCGACGTGTCGCTCGTGTCAGGTAATATCCTGGGAACGACGTACCTGCCCGACGGGGGCTCGATACCGCTTAACGGAATAACTACAGCGAATACACTCCCACTCACCACCGGCAGGGAAATATTATGCATACGTTCATATAGTGTTGAATTTATTATATACTTTTATTTAACAGAGTCGTATTATATACATTTGAGAATGACATTTTTTTAAAATTACATGCTTGCCTTTGACTACAATCTCACCTGATAGTGAGTGAGATGAATCTTAATATTCATTTACAATTAAACAATATGGTATTATAAACAATATCGAATTAAACAATAGTCGCATAATTCACCTACTCATAGGATCGAACTTGACTGTGTGGTTCGACCCCACGCGTTAACGAAAAGTTACCGGTTCTAAAACGCGGTTGCAACAATCAGTTGGTTGTATACGAGAGAGAATCAGAGAACATGTCAAGCGGCTCATTAATAACGACGATCCCACGAAAACCGAAGTTCAGTGCCGCAGGCGTCAGCGGGAAGTCGCTCGACTGCTATTATAATACAATTTGCACCTCCAATCCCGTTCCAATATCGTACCCCGACATGTACGGTTGATTACTGTCCTCATCGAGTTGAATTTGCTCGGCACGTTAAAGCAATTTGTCGAGTCCTTTCAGCTAAGGACTCCCAAAAAATATAATGATATACCTATCTTCGTCTATTTGGAATCTTTTAATAGCTATGTTAATAGGGTAAATTTTGAAGTATCTACGAGTCTTTCTATTACCTTCGCCTACAAATACTATTTCTGCAGCTAAGCAGCAATGCTTCGATTTCAAAACTGACCGAGCGGCTCAGTAAAATACACATGGATATATTTTAGACATCAGGCAGTTGTTTGCCATATCTAAACGATCTCCTGTAGAATTTTGGTAACTATGCGATAGAACCTCCACGTCCAGTCTGACGTTAGATGCTAATATCAATAAACTGAAGCAGCCATTTAACGTGTTTACTAGTGAGCTACGAACGTAATAAAGTAATGATGATTTCACTAATAATATTTCCTTCGATGAAATGTCGAAACCAAAAACTTTACTGACTACTAATACAAATGTGAAGGGACAACACACCCTGCTCGTAAAACTTTCGTACACGGATAATTTCTTAAAAATATATGTTTTTAAACAACTCTTATCCAAACCTACGACACAAGTTACGGTAGCTATTTCTCAGTATTTTCAGTCGAAGCGAAGCCCGAGAAAGTGATGTGGGCAATATAAGTTGGACAAGAAAAGGCGACTGAAAAACCGGCGAAACTCAGCTGTGGAAGACACCACTCATTTTTACATCTGTCGAAGTAGCTTTTGAGAAATCGAGTCATTGGTTACCATGCGGGGATGCCACGATAAACATTATAATTTAAGAAATTCGATGTTGATTATATTCGACGCAGATCTAAGTTTACTGGATATATTCTTGCGTGCACATATTCATGCGTGCATGCATGCGTCCATGCTGCATTTAAAGCGAATTTCTAAAGAAGTAATAATACGTGCAATAAATAAATGATTCAGAAGTTTCAAATCGCACAAAATTTTTATTCATCTGAGTAAAATATTTTATCTTTCTGCTTAGCTGGTTTTAAGTAATCAGGTTTTTGTATTCAGATTGAGCTGCCGAATTGAAAGGGTTTTCTTAGCGGATTCCAATTAAAATGTCATGAATAAATTAACGTCATGATTGATCCAGTTCGGGGGCGGTCCGAGGGCGCTATTTATTTTGAAAGATATTTTTTCAGTCGTTTGATTTTGGAATCGCTTCCGCTTCTCGGTTTCAACGTTTAATATCCGTTTCGGCAAATGATGATATTTTTGTTCAACTGTATCCGTTATCATGTTTTCTGTATGGTTTTCATATTATTTTTCTTCTCCTTTGACTATTCTGTCTTTTTTGAGGTTTAAAAAGTAACAGTGCAATGGTGTACAAGGGTCTTCACTGTCCTGAATGTAAATTCTGAACTGCCTTTCTGGAACGAGTTACGTTGAGTTTGTTCTTTTGTCTAGACACAGGGTTTTACTATCTACGGTGCTTAATGCACGAACATTTAAAAAAAACTTTACATTTTTATATGGAAATGATAATAAGATCATATATATGTAATAAATAAAGAGTAAAGTAAATAAGACGCTAAGATAATAATTGTGATTTGTAAATAAAAAAATGAGAGCTAGAAAATTAAAAGGAGGTGGGAATTTGTTACAGTTAGAATAAAATATCCCTAACTAAGTAGGTATTCGTAATTTTAAAAACATTTTAATGTAAAATAATTATAATCCAACAAGTATTTCACGTGACTTCTAGAACTCCGGAGATTCCTTAAAAAATATTTCAAAGTTCGTCGACGGTCTGCTGCATGTCGTTAGTTTTACAAAAATAATAAAACTTTTCAAACTGTTTTACGCGAGTTATTTTTCATTCCGCGAAAGTTACAGCTAACCTTATTACAGTGCTCGACGACACAAACGATACAGTTTTCAACTGACGGTATTCTTTTGACGGCGATACGTTGAATTACTCTGGATAACAATGCTCTTTCTTATCTTTTATGTTTAAATTAAATGTCGTTCGCTCTGTGGGTATTTAGACGAGTTCTGTAACAAGTCGGAATTCGCATGCAGTCTTTCATCACAACTCTCACAAAGACAATTGCGAAACTTTGAAAATGAACACAAATATTTTTAATATCATATATAATATAATTACTGCGCATCTGGATTAGTGGACTATGACTACGACATACTGCAATAAATTAACAGATGCTTTAATACCCACTGTCAGTTATTACAAAATGCGTAACGGTAATTTAGGCTTAAACTTTAATATGCCAAAAATGTAAATTTTTTAAAGCAGATACAAGATATGCAGCTTACCGTTGCGATTATACAAACGAGGACTAAGCCTCGCCGCGCGCCCCCACCCCGCTTGAATAATAATTGCACTACTTGTAGCGAACAAGTACTTATATCTACCATGATTTGTTTTCGACGTGTGAAATATGACAATTCTTTCAACTCGTCTCTTTCTCCTTTCTATTGTCTTACTTTCACTCCTATCTTTCTTCTCTTTCATAACTCAAAATAATTTTGTGCAGCTGCTGTATATCGTGATGGCGGTCGCAGTGTTCATCCAGGACTAATATGTGACAGGATTAGGACGAAGTAAAGGTGTAACATTACCCGCCTAAATTTTTGCTTAGAAAATCTTATATACAATTTATCAACCGATAGTTCTACTTAGATTGAGATTCGAGAATTGTGTGAGCTGTCCCACGATATTGTTCTTATTATTATAGTATGCTCATATACACCCTTCATTCTGTGGGAGTAAGAAGGTCGAAACAAGGAGTAAAAACGAAAATCGCTCGATTCTTTCACAAAGTAGCTTTCTTTGCGTTTCAGACACTTTGTCATACAAATCCCGTAGACTGATCGACAGCAAATTTTATAATACTGCTTTATATTATAATCTAGATTGTGAGAAGCATAGTTTTCGAATTCCCTTGTAAAGTGCCTTTTCAACAGATATTCACCAATATCTTGGCACAAGCCAGTGTCTTTGTCATTTTATTTGACCATTTCTCGTCGTTTGATTCCTAGTGCTGGAGTCTTGAGCGGTTTCTAAAGGACGGCTTTGTTTTTGTTTTACGTCTGCTAAGATTTGTGCACGTACCATATTTGTAATGGTCGCCATGATCCTCGCTCAGGAATCGATATCGGAATAATTCATAGACATCACCGATAACTGCGTAGTCTTCGTGTAACCTAAATGCGTACTTCTCTGCCTTCAAGACGACCATCATCGATCACACATACATATATAACATGCATGTACGTTTATATCCAGGTGAATGTTCCGCATATTTAACGCAGTAGGTATTTACAGGCGTATCTAGTTAAACAAAGTTTATACCGCAACTCACCGTATTCACCCCATTCCGACTGTATCTGCCTTGTATACATACTTCAAGTTTCAATTAGTACGCGGTGGGATTGAGCGCGGCTGCCTCGCGAGGAGGTCTCCGGCGAGGGCTCTCGACCTTGCGCTCTCGTGCCTAATTGTCTTCTCAAATGTGTACCGGATCGCTAACGTCGGTATCGTGCGAGGTACGTTTCATATGTGCGCCACAACGTACTATCAAACGCACACGAAAACACAATTCATCCATTCCACATTTATATTTTATCTATCTATTCGATATATAAGCATTATCTAAAAATCAATGTTTGGCTTTTAAGAGAATTGACGGAAATCAAATAAATAATGCGGAAAGAATACGGCTTCAAGATTATTTTTTCGAAACTTGCCAGTGATTAAATTACGATTGTCTCATTTCGAGTATTTGTATCTGTGCTTTCCGCCTAACCCGTTAGGGACCTGGCGTGATGGTATGTTGTTCCTGTTGTCGTTGTTGTATCTGCGCTTTTAACTTTGAAATTAGTGTAATATGAAACTAATACACCAGAAGAAACAGTCAACTCGTTAGTCACAAAACGACTAAACTCTACATGAAAACAACTAACAAAATGCAAAAAGCTTAGAACTGAATGTTTTCCAAAGAATGCCCAAAATAAATACAAAGAACACAGTGCGTCGGTACAATGCGCACACACGTATCGTGGAACTCAATTGTGGATGATATCATCAAATGCAATCTGTGTAATTTTGTCGTTGAGAGGTTCCCTAATTCCAGCATGATACCGGTGACGCTTTGGCCTAACGTGAGCTCGTCGTAAATAATGTCTAGCGGGCCGTGCACCGCGCCGGTGCTACTCTACGCTTTTGTTACGTCGCTAGGGCGCTCGGCTAACCTCGTTCTGCGATTGTGTTACTTTTGGGGCTCCGTGCTACCTGGCCGAATTGAAATTTAAAATGGAATTATGAAGTTGTATCTCGACTGCGAGATTCCGTTATGAATGTCCGCAACAAAACGGTTGTTAAGATCAAAAATTCAACTCGACTGCATTTAACCTACTAAGATGAAATATGCGACTGAGCCTCTTATTAAGATTAAATATATACCTACTTGTATATTCCAAGCCATCTTACAAAACCATTTCGTCGTCATAGTTGGTCTATTTATGATACAGCTCAAGTTTGATTTTCAGTGCCGGAGACTGATATGACGCTGCAGTAACCAATAAATTTCGAGTAAGCCTCAGAATGAATCCTCTCAGTCAGACCTTTCAGTGTCGTAAACCAATACATCGAAACATCAATATTTAGTATACTAAACTAAGAAGTTATTGCCGCAGTATCGATCAACCAGATCAGAAACTAAGCAAAACGGAAACTAACCACTATGTCAGAAATAGGATATTGGCATCTCATTCGGTGCAACGAACGGACGGGAAGAATTAGAATACTCAACTCTGTCCCTTCCTGCATTGCAGACCCGAGTACAACAAATCTTATCTATATATTTTATGAAGCGTGTATAAATAACCTTCTCTTGTTCGTGGGGATACGGAACCAAAAAATAGAATGAGCTAGGCTTGCTTTTTGCCCAATTTTATTTTCGTATTTTTACCCGACCATTGCAGATAAATCCCACGGACTCGTTGTCGGAGTTAGCACCCTTTTATAGTTACACTCGGACGATGAACATTTCTCAGAGGTTATTCTTTATGGAGGCACGTTTGTGCGTCTATTTACAAGTTCGCTCGTAAGAATAATTTGGAAATTTTCCTTTCCGAGTCTAACTAAATTACTTTTGCTCATTCACAAACTTCGTTGAAATGAAATTTCTGGAAGTTTTGATTGGTGTACGTATTTGGTATGCGGGAATGAAATGTGGGAAACTAAACAACCTCCCGCTTTGGCGCTATTAAAGTTATTAATTAGTAACTTACAATATATACTCAACTATTTTAACTCTACTTTTATTTAATAAGAAAAAGAATGAGAAATGTATTTTAGCGAAAAGAACACTTAATAAGTAGGTACTTCTACCGGCCCAGACCATGCCTGGGCTTTTAAACCTATCTAACTTCATTAATAACCGCACACCGCGAAATGTCTTGACTGCAATTTGTGTTGGACATTAATTGTATAATTTGTATTAATATGATTTTTAAATATGTTCAATTTGTGGCGAATCACTACATTTTAAATCTGGATATTACAAACAAATAGACGCTAAGCAGCAGACATTCTGCGTGTCGGTGTTCAATTGTATTCATACGCTAATACTACATCACTCGCTCGACCTCGACGTGGCGCTACGAGCCTCCGCCCACGTCCGACACTCGCGGTACGACCGTTGTATCCAAAAATGCAACATCCATCATATTGCAAAATTCAAACGCGGTCAGTTCTCTCGCGGTTAAACCTTCAATAAACGGTTTTGTCATTTTTATGTGATCAAACATCTTAGTCGAAACGAAGAAGCCGCGGGCAATTTAAGCATCGAGTTAAAACTTAAGGCGGAACAGTATAAACTCGGATAGCCCATTAAAAGTTGCCGAGATAGTGAACGGTTGTCGAGTTAATGAATTTCGTTAGCGACCCGTACGTTAAAATGTCGTTTCTTCGCTCGCCGCTTTATGCTGCAGCACATTTTATCGCTTCAGGTCCTCGCCTAACGGTAATTCGTATTACACTTTGTCTTAATTATATGACACGACGTAAATGGGATTGTTCTGTCGCGACTTAAAAGAGATTGAGAAACGGTGGACTACGAGTTCGGTGCGATATTATTTATTTTATAACTATGTATATCAAGAGAGACAACCGTGTCCTTTACCGCCCTCGTTCGTCACATGTACGTCCTAAAATGTACTTTCCTTACAAAAATAAACCCGTAACTAAGTATTTGGCGGGTCGTCCTCCGCTCGGCCGGCGCGTGACATTCACTTAACGCAGCCACTTTTTATGGTTTCCATTACCGACGAATAGCTCTATTGAAGGAATATTATCCGCCGGATATTTGCGCACTCGTTAGCGCCGAACGAGTCTAATTCGTTTCGGTACATCCGAATATATTTAAAATACCCATTTTCATTTGGATATTACGTAAAGCTTTGAATTTGCAAACAGTATCGTGTGGACAGTTATATAAATTTAAATTACAACTCTGCGATAATAACAAAAATGCTAACGAACTTTATATAACGACACCGTTCGATGGACTATTGCTTTATATTGAGCGAAATTAAACGTTATTGTAATTATTACGTTTAATGGTCGTAGCGACCCCTAAACATTAAACTTACCAAATAAAGTTAATTATTATTTCGCAATCAGCCGCACTCGGGGCTGCCACCCGCCTCGCCGTCGCTCAGAAGTGAGTCTGTACGCCAAAAAATTATACGCCGGCGTGTGTCCGGTTCCGCGATACTCACTACACTTACACACGTCCCATTCGCGAATTGTTGCGAAACAACAAGAACTTCAACTGATAACAAAGTATTTCCCAAACAAACGTCTGTTACAATTAACTTTCTCCTCTGCCGCTAAAATGGCAGGAAGGTCAGACTTGATCATCATCAGTCACAGACGGCTGAGGTCCCTAGTTATTGAGTTGATAAACAAATTAGAAATAATTAACTAAATTTCACACTCGACCATAAATATGATTCCAAATATGTTTTTCCATGTACGTATATAATTATGCAGTAATGTTGGCTTACATAAATTCAAAAGTGCTCAAAATCCGAATATTGTCGTTATTCAGAAAGCTCTTAAAACTGTGCAGAGGAAAATAGCTAGAGCCATTGACGTAAAGTATAATACCATATTAAAACCTTATTGCCGCCAGCCACCATCTGCCGCGACCTGCAAGCAACATCAAATTCTCGATATGGTGAATACAACCTAACATCCACTAATTCTTATTAATGGCTACACGTTTCGTTGTACTTACATCCACACATCGTCCTTCGTGGGATCGCTTTTGAATACTGTTTTTGAAATGTGAAGCTTATAACATGGACGCAGAGTCCATTTTTAAATAACACAGGCATATAACCAGATTCAATAGTAGTCAGTTTTAAATGCACCAGACTCTTCAAGCTTATCAATAAGTTAACCTAAATACATATATCCATTTGTCTGCTCGTAATCTTACCAAGTTTACAATAAATTTAAATCGAAACGTCAAAGGATTTCGTTTTTAACCGACTTCAAAAAAAGGAGGAGGTTCTCAATTCGTCTGTATTTTTTTTCTTTTTCTTTTTTTTATGTTTGTTACCTCATAACTCTGGACTGCGTGGACCGATTTCGAAATTTTATTTTTAATCGAAAGCTGGTGCTTCCTGTTGGGTCCCATTTTATTTTGGTCGAGATCGGACCATGGCATCAATGAGAAAACCATAAAAGTGTTCAATTTCCAGTCGGTGTTTCTTCTCCGGAGCTTATGGCTGACATCGACTTCAAGAATAACAAGATAGGACCTTGAATTATTTGTTTACTTTTTAGTGCAAATTAATTTGTTTTATAATAGTTTTCTCCTTGAAGTCGGTTTTTATTTTTTTGTTAATTTATCCTGCAAGGACAGGAAAAACACCGTCTTAAAGGTAAATACTCGATGCAAAGAAACTCGTAGAAATTTAACAGCAGCCGATTTTTTAAGGTCCAAAAATACGCCTACATAATACACGCGAACCGTTTCAAAATTTTACTTTTGGGTTTGGTTATGATTGTTTTGTGTATAATATTTTTTTTGAAGATACCTATAAGTATTAATCACAGTGTGCAGTGACCACTAATTATTGGGTTACTGTACACTTGCCATTAAAACTGTTCATATCCTCACAGATGCATTGGCAGCCGGGCTAGCGTATCAGCGCCTTAATTACTGAATCACAACCAAACAAGCTAACCAATGCAAATATATGCTCTCTCAAGGAATCGTAATGGAGTCCAAACATATTAATATTAAGCCCACATCTGCATTTGGAATGTAAACAGTAAAGTTACGGGGTACAGATAGTTTCGGACTTAGAGGTCACGGGTTTCGCGAACACTCGGCGCATTATCATACATTTACATATACGGTGACGACATGCTCTTAAACGCGTAGGTTTCGGGATAACATTTTGACAGCCCGAATACCTTTGAACTAACTTGAGCTTAATAAGTTCCGTGATCTCGTGAGTTCGGCCCTATATCTATTTATATATATGTACATATAAGTATATAACCGAGAGGTCACTGACACAGAGATCAACGCACAGAAACTGTTAATCCTCGAATCCTGAAATTTTAGACATACGCTCTTTATATAGCGTAAGTAAGCACTTGAGGTAGGAATTTAGGAAATTCCAGCCCTAAGGGGTAAAATGTAAAGGTAAAAAATTCGTGAGTTTGGAAGACACATGGAATTTAAATGCACGCTTTTAGTTAACAAAAGAAATTACAAAGACAAAGACGTTTATTTGCACAAATATGGGTACATATAAAAATGTTACAAGTCTACTAGTTCAAGCCATATT
>DWDX01001835.1:0-17028 GCA_018245675.1 Agara michaeli | reverse complement strand
GATTTTAAAATAAATACAAAACCGTGACTCTGGTACCCAGCATTGCACATATATCAAGACCCGGGGTTTACATCGGGTTTGGTGCTATGTAGACCAAGAGGAAAAAAGCCGGAGGAAAAAAACCTCTGGGCACAAAGGTTGATTTGAAGCGAACCTGCGTAAAAACTAGTATTACAATGTGGATCAACTTTGAAGTTTGAAATAAACATGATTTTTTTGTTCAGTCGCACGTGCAAAAGAATATTATGATGCGCAGGTATAGAATCTAAACGATTCGTTTTATGACCCCTGAAAAATATACAATGTTTATGCTGAAATATACTCGTAGATTTACATATTTGAAGGCTCTAAATTTTGCATCAGAACTTGCATTTGATTCTAAAATGAAATCTAATTTTAGCTATCAGTCATCGGCAGACGGACGCAAAATGAAGAAAACAACTCGACCGAGTGCCCGATTCCTTTGCACATTCCATTTTTTTCAACGATCCAGGCCTTTCTTAGAAGCCATTATACCTACTAATTTACAATTAGCATCGTACAAGAGAATATTGTATGTTTTAATATGTTTGTCGCGAATTCAAGGGACATATTAGGATGTCGGAATATACTGGGATTGTAAAATAAAATTTTCTCCCTAAATGAATTGTATATTGCTATGTTAATTTCATATAATGAATAAATGAAAGAAAGTCATAACTAGAACTAGAACTATTAAAAATACATCTATAGATAACACATATATGTAAGTTTGTTGATAATGTAAATTTTAGGCGATAAATGTCCAAAAATTAAAAACCAAGTGAAAGAAAGTAATATTTGATAAAACAAAAAAATGCGCGTGATTTACAGTGATGGCATCTGGGACCTTTACTGCATAAAATCGGGTTAATAACAGAAAACATGCAATGTTTCTATGCTAATCGCCCTACGAACAGATTACTTATTACCTCTATACCTGCATAAACATAATCATGTTCATGGTAAATTGATTTTTAACTTCCATATATTTACTAGCCTATTTCACAAAACGGTGTCATCAAATTATATTTTTCATGTATTTCTTTTCACCATTTTGACATTATTTATTACTCATTCCTTTCCACGACCTTCGGTATCTGGTAATTGCTTTACCTCTTGCAGTTTATATGGTATAATTTCTATTACAAATGTTGCAGTACAGCAAACATAACGATTAATGCTAGTTTACGGCTATCTCCGCTTGTTCAAAAACAATAATGAATTATAGACGCCTGGGAAAGGCGAAATGATTAATTCCATGCTTGTTTCTCGTACAACCCGTTCCAACTGGTCCAGCAAAACGCTCGATCTCATCGGATTTCACCGAACGTTATCCTACTTAAGCCTTAGTAACACTCCTTTCATTTACCTACTCACTGCACTCTTTACGGATACAGTAAAAATGCATCTTATTCTTGGAATCATTTTATTGCGTCCTAGTAATAAAATAACAATCAGTGAATATCAATGTGAAAACCTCCTAACTCATCAAAATATTTATTTTAGAATACTGTGGAACTTTGGTAAAAGAAAAGAATTCCTGACATACTTTATTATCTAGACTATGTTAGCTTTAGCTTTAGATTTCTTCGATCGTGACACTCGTCTAAATATATTTTTGTGCAAAAGTAAATACTAGCTATTTAAATGAATACTTCGCTAATTATAGGATCTTATTCAAATTGAAAATAAATTTAGTCCCAATCGGGGCATAGTTCTGGAGACTATTATCTTATCGTTACCTAATTTAAAGTAATGTAGCACCGCAGCATAGGATTAATGTTTACTACCTCCAATTTCAACATCAAATTCTTTTATTCATTATAAGGATCACACACTTAATGATCTTCATACATCTATTAATATGTATTATTCATTGACTTTGCGACACTCGACAACGGTCGGTCGAGCGAAATAGGCGGTGGAAAATAATGTCTAATCAATCTTATAAAATATGTTGGATCAAGCTGGAACGATTCGTGTAACTGCTTATTTGCCCAACACGGAGCGTGGAACACAACAATATCTTTTTTTTGACGAGCTGAATCAGTCAAATAACTTTTGGAACATTCAAACCACCAACACCGCTTTCATCTCATTACTGTTCATATATACTCGTATATCCAAAACGCTTAAATAATAATACATAATTACCAGTTTCATGAATTTGTGAAAGTGCTATAATATAACTGTAATAGACAAATATTGCATTAGACTAGCAAAACATCTGTTCTAACAGTGACCTAGATTCAACCCGAGCCACGTTAAGAATAATCCCATTAAAACAACTTCTCTAGAAGACCAATGCTATCATCAAAAAATTTAGTCAAATCGTGTAATTTAGGGACACTACTCAGTAAGTACGATAAAAGTGCAATTAGGCGAGATATGTATACTTATTTTTAACATAACTTAATCTCTTACTTCTATAATATCCATAAATTTCCAAAGTTCGAAAATTTCGAATTTGGCATTTACATGAATATCATATTCTTTTTAATTTACACTGAACTTGCCCTATTTTTCACATTCATGTATTTGGTAGTCTCTCACGCAACTGCGGGACGCCTGGACCTATCTCAACCACACTGGTCCACTATATGTACATATATTAGTGGATATAAATAAAATACGGTATTATTACATCTATTACGTGGACACGGTATTTATATTTTCTAATGTGTAATTCGAATTGGGAACGAATTAATAAATACAAATGGATTATTTGCATCATATTTACATAAATATTTTGCGTAATCATATAAATCTTCAACCAAATATCCTCCTCAAAGAGAATGTCTGCGAGCTTTTCTTTACAGGTGGCAAAGGTTCTGGAACAAGAAATGTGATAATTACGTTTTAGGTAGATATTTACTGCACACTAATTTAAGTAAATGCTTAAATACTATCAGATGCTACATAATGTTAAATGAATTTCTTAAGATGATAAAATTAGTTTTGAGTCTGAAACAATAGCGAGACAATTTTTGTACGATTGATGGTAACTAGAGGAACCATGAACAAATATAAGTAACAAAATTATTTAGATACCTGGCTTCACATATTCTTCATAAAATACCGTGGGTTCTTCAATTTTGCCTTCGAAGAGAACTAATCCGAAGTCATTGTCGCGTATAAAAAACACGAATGGGCGGTCTACACGGAGTTGTACTCCATTTCCTATAAGCGGTACGACCATAGCGGAGGTGGATGCTGCCGCGACTGTGCCCTGCTCATCCACATTCATCCGAACCTTGTGAAGAATGCTGTTGACTGTAGGCGATCCACCTTCGAACAGCGCCGACAGGTCTGCGTCTTTGGTGAATAAAGTGTTTATTCGCATCTGGAAGGAAAATTTGTTTCGTTTTTATATAGGTACCTTTTAAGGCTTTATTCAATGAGACCTGAAATAACAATTAAATCCAATAAAGTAACATTAACAAGAGAAAGTACAATTGGCTCCGACACAAGAAATTTACACCTAGACCAAGTGAAGATATTCTACTCGTATGTTTAGCCCTTAACAGGCCAAGAGAAAATTTTATACAATACTTTTGTCCGTTGGAGGGCAACGATGAAGTTTCCCAAAGTACTCCAAACTGCAGACAAATACTTAACCGAATATGTGGGACGAACGTTGGTTGAATACGTGAAATATATCCACTCACACTTTCTAGGGCAGCAACCATATTCTCATTGTATTCAACGGTGAATTTGGGCATAGACAAAAAGACCTCATTAGGCGTCAATAGTTGAGAAACTTGTGATAAACTCATATACGGAAGATCTCTGATGACTGACGCAAGCCCATCGCGGTCTTGGGGAACCAGCAAGATCATGGAGTATCGTTTACCCTGAAAAATATTAATAAATAAATAAATAAAACATTCTGCACAAACAAAAAATACAGAAATAAGCATACCATGTACTTCCTCTTAACAGATTTCAAAAAGTAGATACGTATGTGATTTGAGTACATTAAAATAACAAACTGATAAATAATTAAGCTAGTGTGCCTCGGTATTGTGAAAAATTAACACGGCTATAAAAATATCAATTACACCTGACAAAAACGCTTAGTATTGTTGACAGACAATCAACATTATACATAAGAAACGCGTAGTATATTTATAGAACAGATGAAACAGGAAAACCTTGAAAAATGATAGTCAAGTTGACAAACGAAGATAATAACAGAAACGTAAGTGTCTTTATGGTAGAAGCAGTGCTCAAGGGAAGCGTGAAGTCATTGATTAAAATTATCGCCTTGTTTTAAGGGACATTATAAGTTCAAATTATACCTGATAAGGGAGTTCTACAGCGTGTGCCCTCAAATTATCCACGTAGGCGTAGTTCAACTCGTCGGTCAGAGACATCATAGCCACATCAATGCAAGCCCCTTGAGTATAGAAACAATCTTTGTATGTGTGGCGAGGATCGAAGGAGTTATGCCATGTCCCCTTGAAGAACAACGAATTGGTCAGCACCAAATCCGATGTTGGGCTGATATCAGCTGGAATTAGTAATACACAAATAAGTATTTTAATTTACGTGATTTATATTAGAAATGAGCCTGACGAATTTGATGAAAGTAATTGGAAAAGATGAAAGAAGTTTGTCCGCTCTGTTAACGATGTAAATCCTTAGTCTCTGTCTACCCCTATGGGATTTAGGCGTGATGAATTTTATGTAAAATGTTATTATATGGTTCATACTATAATAGTTAAAAAAAAACAATTTTTGGTTTACAATATTAAATGTTGTTAGGATAGCTTTTACACTTTTCATTACCTTCTTTTTCTAGTGCCAATGATCTTTATCTCCAGCGCATCGCAAAAAGTTATCTTTGTGTATTAACAAATTAGACTTCGGTGACATTAAAGGTATTTCCTAATCAATCAATCCTTACCAGGTTCGATTACATGAGAGATATACGCATTGGTGTTCGCGCTGGTCCAACTGTTGATTAAATCGGCCACATTATTAGGATTTTTGAAGTCAGCATAACGTACTTCCGTGTGGTACACTTTACGCAGCATCAGGTCGTATTCCCGTTTCAGACGCAGCTTGTCGGAGACAAATACGCCGTTTGCATTGTGCAGTTTTGTTCCTGTTTTGTTTGCCTGTTTACGAAAAACCACCTATTTTTATTAAAACTGTGGCCGTCATGAGACCCCCGGCTGATGTAAAACATCGAAATTGATGATCGTTGAATTTGTAATTATGATAGGTACCGAAAAAATAAATATAGAAACAAAATAAATAAAAATTCAACATTTCTTTCATAAAAAATCAACGAAATATATAGTACCAGTCACGCACATAAGGGGGTGGAGAACAGCGGCTCAGAGGAGTCATGATGGCACACATAGCGCCATGCCATTTGCCGTCATGGCATACGAGTCGCCTCAAAAAGTTGCCATCAAATGTACCTATTCTAAATAAACACGTACCGAAAGCAAAGATAAGTATAAATTCAACTGCTCCCTATACTCTTCTTTATTTGGCGACAATCTCAAAGCACTTCTGATTTCCGTCTCCGTATTTCCTCTAGCGCCCTCCAATACCATCGCCAATGTGGACTTGATACTGGCCGGGGATACCATAACATTGCCCCTTTTGTTTTCAGTGGTGTAACGAAGGAGATCTATATCGAAATAGTTAAGGCGCGAATTTTCATTTAGGCGTCCGTTTTGACAGTAAAAACTTTGGAGGTTGATCAACATGTATACTGTAAAAATATATTTAACTATAAATATTAACAAATAGAAGAGGTCAATCAAACAAATATTTTTTCACGCATTCTTTGATGTTGCTGTTGTTGCTCTCTGTATATCCGTTATGGAGAAGGGAGTTTCGCTGCACTGTCATTCCCTTTTGTCAAATACCAAGCGAACAACTTAATGTTTGACTGAATAAAGTACTAAAGGAAAATTTATAAGAATGTATTAATAATCATAAGAATGCGTCACCGGAATTTTCGCGTTTTAATGATTGGTCTGACGATAGTAATATCAAAATCGAACAAGACCGGTTTACGTCAAATATGATTCTGTAATTGACCGTTCGATACTAAATAAGATAAAGCAACTACGTATATTAAAAATAAACATGCCATTAACATTGCTCTGGGCAATAGTTAGCGTTCCTATATATTATAATGCAGTTACTTTAAATAACAATGATCAAAATTTAAAACAGTTCCAGGTTACCTAATTATTAACTTAATTTAATAATATTATTTGACTTACCGATAAATAACAATAAAGCCATTGCAACTCCTACATTAGATACACTTAACTTATATAACTTTATGTTAATAACAGACTAAAAACGAACACAATTTTATGCCGATGGAAAAATTTGCATTGGGTGACCAATAAACAAATTACATGCGATTTATACGAGTAGTCAATGAGCTCTGTTTCGAACGGCTGTGTAGTAAGAAATAACGACCTGTTTACAAGATATGATTCACAGTAGAGCGGAGAACGCTGCAGCAAACATCAGAGTGTACGAGGACATTCACACAATTGGCAGAAATTAGATGAGCATTGTTTGCCGAGAGTTGGAAATTATCATAAGACATAAGCGAGAAAAAACGTAATTGTCTGATACCGCAGTAGACACAAATTAATGGTTATACTGTCTACGATTACTTTTCCAATTTCCTGGATCGTCTTAAAATGTCTATAAAACATCAGATAACAACCGTAAAGTAACCAATTAACTATTATTATTTAAAGTAGCGGCGAAGGTGATTTAAATTTAATTTGTTTACGAGTAGCTATTACGTATCGACTTTATTGGCTTTTTAGTAAAATTTGAGAAATAATACACCAACGATACTGGTATCATTGGAACAGCCACTTGTAACGTGGGCGATGTGTCACATTATAATCAGAACAAATGGCGAAATAAAACGGGTAAATAAATAGCAATGTATTTTTGATAAAGATCGAATCAAATCTTATGATGTTATTCTCGATTTAGCGGATCTTGTAAAGCAAATGAAAATTAAATATTAAATACTTCACGTATGCGCAGTATGTTTTATAAATATATATCATTTCCCTGCTCGGTTTCCAATTAAGTAAGTTACAAGTTCAACCGAGTCGGTTGGAGCAATTTCATATCATTCAATATAGCTATAATTTGTAGTAGTTTCAAGACAAGAGATTTATTATTGATTTTAAGAATGTATGATAGAACAAAAATGATTACTAAAATCGCTTTGGCCGGACTACTTGGCTTACGAGCTGCGCGGACGGATTTGCAAGACACTCACGGGACTGCGTCGACCTGTTAATCGTTCATTACGTCATGTATGGTATTTATATTAACATCAACAATTAGTCTATCGTCATATTTAGAGTAGTGGAAAACGCTGAAATTGTCTTTGATATTAAATTAATAGTGTTGCTAAATCTAAATTTAGAACCTTAAAACAACTATCAAATAGACATTCTTATGGCCATTAAAAAACTAGGACCAAAATAGGTTTCCCACGTATTCACATCCAAATCCATTAAATAAGCATTAATCATGCAGTCTGTAATCGTAAAAATATATGCAGACTGCAAATTGGTCAGTAATAAGTTGGGGTTAAAAAAAATCATAGACAATGCTAAACGAAAAACGTATTTTAATATTGTACAAAAAGAAATCGAAGCGCGCATATTAATGACTAAATTCGATAAAATGAGTTTATAATTATATATGTATACATTTTAGATTTTGTTGAGAAATATAACAAACGCGCGTTCCATTTTACGTCTTTTTTATTGTGTCGTGGGACAAAGTAGGATCGTTCAGTCTGCCCATAAAGAGCAGTTGCTTCGTAGCTTCGTCCTGGATGAAAAACAAGAACGGCCGGTTCGCGACAACTTCGGCGTTGCTGTCATCCTCGCCGAACTTGTTGACGATCGATATTTCTGGAACAAAATGGAAGAACAAATTGTAATCTAAACGTGAAACATTTATAGTAACACGTTCCAAGGTAAGCGTAAAATTAGGTCCAATATTTCAACCTCATTGGACATATGTTAAACAATTTACAAAGTCCTTCATCTTAATAATTATTGATACCGTAAATGTAATAGGGGGAAACGTTTTACGTACTTATACAGAATGTATCGTATAATTTATATTGATTGACATATCTTAACTAACTGATGCACATATGTTATACAAAAAGATGCATTAATGTTGTGGACAATGAACTCACATTGAAATCAGGACGGGTTATTCCTTATCGATAGCAAATATCGGAAAATCTTTCCTTGTACATCCTATATTAATTATGTATGCCTATTAACTTTGAGAAGTTTGTATTCATTGATAACGAACATAAAATTGAAGACGGGTTATTCCTTGATAACAGCAAAACTGGGATTGTTTTCTTCCAGCATCGTAAATTTCTTATGAATGCTTATCTACACTCAAACGTTTTGATGTGATTTATTTACAAATATAAATTGAGGACTGGTTATTCCCGGTTAAGAGGACAAAACCCGATAGTATTCCAGTAATACCTATACTTAAGAGAAGCCACGTGGGTTTTTACTTTGACACCGGGTATTAGTGCAATCACAAAAACTGCATAAATGTAAACCGCCGTTGTCATCTATGTGTATATATCGGTGTTAAAAATCGTACTGAAATCGTTTAGAAAACATGGGAGTATTTTATTCTTGATATTTTTGGCTACGTCATTTGCTATATCGAAAATCAGACCAAATGTAAACACTTTTCATGATACTGTCCTTTTATCGGGAAATTCTAGTTATACTGCATAGTCTTCCTGTTGTAACAATTTCTAGAACGAAGCAGCAAATACTTGCAAGATGGTCGATATTGCTTGCAATCCAGTTCTAGAGTAGCAGTGACGCATTTGTCGAAAACATTAAGGTCCATTTATATAGTACCCGCATCCATTAGCTTCAATTACTACTCAACAAAGAGCTTGTATGTCCTTTTATGTATTTATACCAAAAGCCGAAAGCATACCTGTTGCGGAATACGCCACACTGCCCAACTCATTGACTTCTATGCCTGAACGCTGCAATACTTTAGACACTTTAAGACGCTGCGGTAAGTAGTTCCCGCGGGAAATACCAGGGAACGACGCCGTATCCTCAAACGCTTGCCTTATGCCCATCTGAGAATCGTAGTAAAAACACATTGACGTTATTACGACTTGCATAAAATTTTAAATAACATTGACTTGCGGGTATAACTCGGTCACTATAAAAATAACCAGTCATTGAACAAAACCCATAATTCATTAATAATGTGAAATTTAAATATGTCACTAACCACATTAATGAGCGTCAGAGCATTATTGAATTCACATTATCTCTTCAAGAGAAACATGCGGTTCTTTAATGGACGCTAGTACTCATTAAACAGTAACTTGTACATGTAATTGTGAAGAACAAAACAACAACGTGTCTTAAAATAGACAGACAGATATACGCAGAGGTAATTGTAACAGACAGGTCGCATGTAGGGTAGATTAATAATCCCACTGATGACTGTTTAAGTTGAAAACGTATAATGGACAAAATATATTTGCTATAGATTTTGTACGTCTTGTTATATGTGTATGTATATGGATGTATATCTGTTAAGAAAGGCTAAATATCAAACGTAAAAAGAGATATATATTTACGTCCATTCAAAGAAACCGAAAACAAACGTTGTTAATTGTTATGATAATATGTACTTTGATTTACTCAAATATACAATAGTCAAGAGTACATATATATCATAAACGCATTAGATTAACTGCCCACCTCTTTCAAAACGTCATCTAACAGGGTCGTGTATTCGAACTTGAATTTAGGAAGTGTGACGTCAACTAGATGCTCCCGCAGTTTAAGTAACTCTTGGCGCAAACCCGTCACGTCCTCGATTATCTGATCCAAACCAGTCAGGGTATCAGGAACTACAATATACGATGCAAATTTGTTGCCCTGAAAAAAATTGTATTGCGTAAAATTCATTGAAACTTATAGAACTGTTACTATCGATATGGGTCGCGAGATTATTATAATTCAATAAAGTCATCATGAATCAAAAGGAACACTTGTTCTGTTACCAGATTGTCGGAACACCTTATAGAGACCGGTAAAAGTGGCATCTATTATTGGCACCTATTTATTTTCATTTCTAACGGCATCGAAGCAACAGCTACTATCACCGGTATTAATTGCACCCTTTTTATGTCCTACTGTCGCAGGCGTGGAGAATATTCCACCTCGAACTGGTGGAGATACACGTTAATGGATAACCCATTTGCAGGATGTTTTTAAATCCCCCTTAAGACTGCTTGGCGAGGCTTAACCAGTGCATTGTGTGTCTTTCGGCGTTTATCACTAACAATAACCCATCACTTACGAACACGGTGGAGTTATAGAAATAAAACACCTATCTCGAACATTGTACTTAGGCAAAACGAGAGAATTCCAATGCTAGTAATGTTACTATGATCTTAATTGAAACTCACCAAGTAAGGCATTCTCAAAATCTTGGCACCGAATCTTTTTGATTGAGCATAGTAGAATTTATTTTTGACCGACATAAAAGGAACTTCTTTGATTATATCTGGTGTAACGTAGAAAATGTCGTTCTTTGTGGCGTTCGGGACGAACTGATGACGCCACGTACCCTTGAAGAAGAGCGTGTCAATGACAAGAAGAATTGCTCCAGCGACGTCAGCTTTAAATGAAAAACATACATTACAATTAAAAATTTTGTTTTCTATTTTCAAGAACTGAATTACTTTCTTAACAAATAAATAGATACATAAAATAAGTTTCGAGATTTCGGTGCAAACGATGTCTACCACGAAAACTAGTACACTATTAACAAAAAATGATTTATATTTCATAACACCCACTCTCCTTACGTTTTCGTGTTCGATTTCACTTATCTGTCATTTTTAGATTCATATACAACCACTAAATGTAATAAAATAAATGGACGAAATAGTTTACTCACAGTCGTCAACCAAATCAGAGATTCTTCCTGCAGTGTTGTTACGAACCCATTCATTAATCGCATTTGCAGCGGCTTTGGGATTATTGAAGTCGATATTGGCTATCTCAGTCTTGTAAGACTCTAAAGCTATGGATGCGAAACGTTGTGAAACCTCGGCTTGGTTTCCAACATATATCCTGCTGCCTAAGTTCAGAATGTACTGCACTGACTTCGTCTGTAAGCGAAAATTTATACACAAATAAACACACTTCTTTTTTAAATAATGTAATCTTGCATGTAAAAATATTTCTTAAAGGATCGATACTCAGGTTTTTAGTGCTTCAGCGTTTGGTGGCATAATCTGTGACTCGGTATCGTGGAATATTGGAATGAGCCATTTGCTACATCAAAAGAAAAAAAAAATATCATTGCCCCAAAAGAATACATACTTGTAACGAATCCAATATCCTTAAGAATTTCTTTCGCAACAGGGTTTTGTCCTTATCGAAGTCTAAGACTAGATCAAGTTCTCGTTGGGTGGCTCCTGTAGCCGCTTCGTCGAGGATCGCCAACGATAGCTTGAGACCGAGCGGTGACAGGAGAAAGTTTCCTTCAGATCGAGACGCTATCCTCTGGAATAGCCAAGAACTATTACGGGCGAATTGTAAATAATATTAAGGGCAGCGCTCGTTTAAAAAATCAACAAATGCAAAATTAAATCATGCTCATAAATGGTCGATAACTTTGTTAACTTGTTCTAATTTTTTAATTCAGGAATTAAACTCGGTGTGGAAGAATTTTGAATGTCACTTCCTGTAGACGAAAGCCTCTCCTGACAATTGCGGTGATAAGCATACTTTACTCATGTTAGATATGTCAAGCTGATTGCATAACATATCGCATGAAGCGTTGGTGAAAATTTGCCACTATTTGAAGTCCCATACATATTATTTTTTTTATTATTATTATAAAAAATATTTTTTCTCCCATAAGGAGTTAAATCTTTACTTTTATGCGGGCCTTAACCAAGCATAAGAGTTGATAGCTTTTTATGTAATTAATTACTGTTTTTTTTTATTTATTTATTTTATTATCATACCATTACGCCAGGTCCGTAACGGGATAACATTTTATTTACATACATTTATTCATACCCAGCTTCTTACCTTCGTTAAAGCCAAATCGAACCTGTCATAGTCGGCCTCACTAGGGCTATATACGTCTTGTGTATCCACATTATCGCCATCTGTAGTCAGGTTAACAGGATAAGCCGGCGTAACGGGAATCGCCTGAGTCGGCGCGGCATTTGCGATAGGTGGCGTGCCAAACACACTGTCGATTAGTGGTTGTGGCACCTCCATCGCCTCGCATGATAGCAGAAAAACTGAAATAAATATAACATCAGTTACAGATCGTAAACCCATAACAAGATGCGGATCTAAGTTCTTCAATTCATACAAGGAACACATTTGCTTGATGTAACGGTTGGATGAGTAAAATGGTGAATTAATGTAAGCATTTATTTCTCACACGGAATTCCAAGCTGATAAGTGTATTTTTTAATTATTTTTTTTCAGTTCAGGATCTTTCGTAACATTGGCAGAACTTAATTTTGTAACTAATAGTTATTGACTGTGATATATGGATTTTAGTAAGAAAACTATTACTAAAATCCATATATCAAATACCAAACCGACTAATATGATTAATTCAACACCATTGTCAACATTTTCCCAACAGCATTGCATATTACAGTTACTTGATCTCTTCATTCATCTACATTAATACGTGAAATTAAAGTGAGTTCACTTTTCTGAGTAAGAATGGATGGATATTTTGTAGCGCACTGGTGTGTGGGTGACCTTATGCGGTTTTTTACCCATTGTCTCTACGAGTATTACAAAGCTTCAAAATGTGCCTTGCGGAAAATAAATACAAAACTCTACGGCTATACATACTTATTCACATCAAGAGTAGAGATAGCCTATAACACAAACAACAGGTTTGACGTCACGGCCACCAATAGGTACAAAGATATGTGTATAATTTTTCACCGTAAGAATTATTAATAAGTATCAGATATATTTTATAACATAAACAATTGAGTATTATATTTTAAATCGTCAGAAACTATTTTAATTTTTTTATACATAAAGTGTTTTTGTAAATCCAAAGCGGATGTGTATTATGTATAAATACCTGTATGTATTATATATATGATTTTTTTTTAAATTGTTTTCACTGATTTATAAAGTAATACTTACATAAAAAACATATGAGATACATCTTCCACACGTAAACAGTCGTCCGTGGTTGAGGAAAAAATTGTATTAACATAAAAACAAGTTCGTTGTTAAAATCTGACAACACAATGACAAGCAACCTTTTAAAAGTTATTGTACTTTCATATTAAATAAACTTAAACTAATACATAGCTTTGTGATTATATTAAATGCTTAATTTGCTTAATTAGTAAAACGTGTTTTCTCGGTCAAGTGCAAATCACCACTGTTGACTGGAGGAAGGTTTCAATATAACCGGTTCGACGTGGAATGATTATAGCGTGCTTAAAAAAACCGCACTCATGTTCAATATTACGCTTCGGATTTATCGGATAACCGGACATTGTGGCGATATATGTGGAATTCTAGTTTAAAAATATGCTCTGGGATTTTATACAGTTTATTATATAAAATCAAAAACAATTATATTTTGATTAGAGCGTTATCGCGACTCTTCCTTGGTGTCTACACTTTCCTGTACGTTATATTATTCACAACAAGGTTTTTTTTTACATGATACCTTACCAAAATACGTTTTAACCGTTAGCAATAATGACCGCTCACTTTTAGGTAGAAAATATGCATGTATCTAATATGTAGCTACACCATACCGCGAAATAGTTTTTTTAATGTAAAGAATAATAATAAATTATCGGGCAACAGTCACAAGAGGCCACCGAGGTCCTTGACATCTGCAATCAATCCCAAACAGCGTTAGCAGCGCATCTATTCGCTAAGTCAAAAATCAAACGACCCCAAATTTCAGGAGTTAACACATAGTTGTCGTAGGTCATGGCATTGTTACTTCACTAAAACACTTTATTTTATGCCGTACTACTAAGCTGTGTGCTACATTTTGAGATTCTAGAATCAACAATAAGCATATAGGTTTCGAGCTGACTCCAGTTTAACACTGAACTGCGCTAGATAGTTGATGCGTTGGTTTCGCTGCTTGAAGCGTAAACTTCAACAGTCAACTTTTACATTGTGAACCTATTAGTTGGGAAGCCGGTTCGAGGTATTTTATATTTAAAAATTTGCGTGGACATTTCCATATACAATTATTAACCTCAAAAAAACAGCCATTCGCCGAATTAATCGACATTGAAATACAGTTTAGATATGCATGTGTAAACATTTTCGTTGACCTGTAGTTAATTGTATATAGAGATAAATTTGTTTATCTGGAAGCGATAATTTTCGTTACAGTTTTTGACGTGGTAGAATAAATAAGATTAGAGGGAAAAAAATATTTTAACTGTCCGATATTGGATACGGGATTCCTCTCAGAATGAGAAGTACAAAGTTTTAGTTCGCCAAAACGCGCTAAATGAACTAACAATGATATACATACAATGCGAGGAAAATATTCTGTTGTTTTTAAAGCCTCTAGTGTAACTTAACATTAACCATGAATTAACCTTTTTATTTTGTCCCAGCACCTTTTCCTCAAACAAAATATGTCAGTGTAGCATTCTACGTACAATTCCAATGATGCTTTTATTTGCGTAACATTTAAAGTTTGTACTTATTACGGGGAAGCCCCTCGGACAAAAACGCGTCATGCCCGTAGTAGGGGCATTGAGCCATTTAATATTATATAGTTTTGCATAACTGTTCTTTGTTGATGTCCTCAAATTATGTAATGTAGTACAAACGGTCACAAACCCAAATGATTTTGTCAATTTGCTCCTTGTTTTACGAAGGCAAACCGTAGTTTTATTTACATGAAGCCGGGATTACATGCACCTAGTTTGCTTCAACATTAAGCACGGGTATCGGATCCATATACGTAGGTTCCAAAGACTCATCAGACAGAAAAGGTTATGAGTTTCATTGTTTCTTCTTCAATAGTTCTTTTGGAGGATTTAAATCAAATTCTTATCATATCATTCTCATACATTAGTTATGTACTTGCTCTTAAGTATAAATCTAATGTTAATTTGTGATAGCAAGTTGCTTAACTTTAATATAAAAAATACAAATATTTTTAGTACATTCAAAGCTACTGCTGTGCGTTGTCATTGAGTTTCAAAATAACCCCACAACACACGTTTCAATTCATCAAAACTGCATGTTACTATTAAAGCAACGATTTATATTTTTGTCAAATGCAATATCAAGATTCTAAGCGCATTTGGAATTTGTGAAAATAAAATTGCCATTTTAATCACGTTCTAATTGTAATTCGTACGTAAAGCAAATGCAATGCAAATGTATGGTATTTCTGAGGAATATAAAACAAAACACTACGAATGTGACATGTAACAATGTTAAAAAAATAACTTTATTGCTTTAGTCATAGATTTCAAGGTACAATGTGATAGTTTAACAACATTTCTCCAATGATTCTCAGGACTTGATCGGCCGCGCCACGTACGTCTCCGGGGTGCTCGTGAACAGTACCGTGAGGACCCAGAAGTGTAGACCTATCTGGAAGGGGCACAAAATACGTCCAATAACTTTTTAAAGAGATTAATAAAATATCAGAATTTTCCAAATTCACTGTGAACTATGTCCATATGTACCTATATCATAATATCAGAGACAAATAATAAAATAAATACTATTATAAACACCAAGAACCAAATATTCTAGCGGGTGATTTTCTTCTCCCAAGCCATTTCCCCACCCAATTAGGCGTCTCCGGAACATTCTATCCTAGGGATTCTTTAATCGTATTTTTTGTGTTTTAAATTGACATTTGCAAATGTCAATGTCAAGTTTGCTTACCATATAAAATATAATGAATATCCTGAAGATGGGGAACCTCTTGAGCACGACGCCCAGCCGCACGGACAGCTTGGCCAGCGGCGACGGCGACGCGGCGCGCGCCCGCCCGCGGCCCTCGTCCTGCACGTGGACCACGCTGTGCGCGTGCGCCGGCCGACGGGACATGTCCGCTTTGTACTTCGACTATACGCAACATGGAAACATGTAAACACACAATCGCTGCAATCTTGAACCTTACAACTACGAAATGAATATAACAATATACTTGACAGGTTACGACAATAAGAAATTGTAGTTTAAAAAAAAAAACATTTTCTTTTATAATAAATATTGTCATCGGATCTGCACTCGTGTACAAATTTTTACCCAAATCGGACCGTAGCGAGTGGGTTAAATTTGAGTTGTAAGATTCCCTTACACGGATAGATAGGCAGCGATACAAGTGTAGCTAATGTAAAGCGTGTAAAAAGATACATAATTAACAAACAAACATAGCACAATACTATTCGTAATAACACCGATTGAAAAAAATCAAACTCAAGTAACGAGATTTACAAACAGTTCTCACCTCCAGCTTCTCCAATTGTATCCTGAGTATATTGTTGTCGGCCAGCAGGTTTTCGATCTTGCCTTGTCGCTGCACCAGCGTCTGAGTGAGATAGTTGACTTTGTCGGTCTCGATGGTGTCGCGCGTGACGTCATAGTCGCCTACGTTCAGCGCGCTGGTGTCGGAGGTGGGCGCGATGGAGCTGGTGTCACGCAGACGCTGCAGCTCGTCTTCCTTGTCCTGTAGCGCTGTCCGCAAGCTCGCTATCGTCTGGCCCATTTCCATTTGCATCGATTTAAATTCCTGTAAGTATATATATATACAACAAAACCAGCATACCGTCACGCCACGTCCCTAACGGGGTAGGCACGACGCACCGAGTGCCAAATATCTCTGTCCTTGCAAACCTGACGCGCTTCGTCTACTTCGTCGTCTCTTGACTCCTCCGTCAGCCAGTATCTG